>JANHFO010001753.1:435835-449249 GCA_032468095.1 Pareas carinatus
AAGCCAGAGGTCTCCAACCTTGGTCCTTCAACCTTGGTCCTTTTAAGGCTTGCGAACTTCAACTCCCAGCATTCCTCAGCCAGCATTCCTCAGCCAGTACACCAGCCTTAAAGGGACCAAGGTTGGCAACCTCTGCTTTAAGCAGTGCAAGAGATTGTTTCATCATAAATAGAATAGAATTTTGAAAACCAACATCTATTTTAAAATTCAGATGGGGGAAATGTTAGAGGTAGACATGCTCATTCACCCAGCTAACCTTCCTTGGTAATAATGACATTCACATGGAAATATTTTGTTTTCTTTAAAAACATGGCCATTAACATTTATTTATATATTATACTAATAGTATAATACAGTAATGGCAAGTCAACTGAAACATCTGTAGTATTAAAACTTGGACACAAGATGGCATAATAATACAACAGTAATCTATTCACTTCGGCCTTAGATTTCTTCAAAGTGGTAAGATGTATACCTTGACGGATCCTTTTACACACACTTTCTGTAATTTGGAGGAAAATAGTTGCATGTTTATAGAGTGACAGAATATCTCCAATATTTTCTCCAGATTATTAACACTCAGGGTTTTTAAAAATTGAAGTCCAAAGTTAATAGAATTAATTGAAGCTACTCAATAAGAAGAAAACCAATCTGCATAGGCTGCTACATAACGGAAGAATGTGCTCAGTTTATACAAAAATGTTTTTCCCTGGATTCCTCATACTAGGTTTGCCAAGTGGAGGAATCACTTTGTCCCCTTTTTTTTCAAAAAAGCTCAAAAAATGCAGAAGTTCAACTAGTTTTTCCAAATGATGGCAAGAGATTTAATTCGAGGATCAAAAAACCCAAAAAACAATCTTGATGACAAAGCAAACATACAAAACTACTTGGTTTCTGTTTTAACACAACGGATACTGGGTCAAGCAATTTGTTTGTTTGTTAAAATTCTGTGCTACCCATCTTGATAACTCTCGGTGGCCTACCGTCATAAAATACTATATAAAACATGAAACATAAAACATGAAGATCATAAATTTAAAATTCAGTTAAAATTCAGTTGAGCAAGATGAAGAGGAAGAGAGCAAATGGTCTGTCTAATCCATTAGTCATCTCCAGAATGCCACCCCTTGCCCATTGGGGACCCAGACTCAGGTCTTCAAACCATTTCAGAAGACCAAATGAGTAGGTGCAAATCTCACCTCAAGGGGTAGTGTTCCAAAGGCAGATAAGGTTCTTTCTTCTCCTGGACCCTGCCAGCTGGAATTCCTTGACCTACAGAGTCTACAGCATGCTCCTTTTGTCAGTGCGGGTGGGGCAGGCTACTCCAATTGTGGTGAAATGTTTCCTCAGATAACCTGGACCCATGCCAGGAAAGGCTTTAAACATGATAGTCAATACCTTGAATTGGACCCAGTAACAAACTGGCAATGACGTCAGCTCACAGAACAGTGGTGTAATATGGACCACTCCAGGGGCCTCAAGATCTGTCCACAAGATGACTGCATTCTGTACCAGTGGAAGATGCCAATTACTCTTCAAAAGTAATGCCCCATGTAGAACATGCTACAATAGTCCAAGCATGAGATGGCCAGAACTTGAGTAAGTGGGTGCAGGGACTCCCAATATTTAATTTATTTTATTTTATTTTATTAAATTTATATACCGGCCTCCTCCTGAAGGACTCGGGGCGGTGAACAGCCATTAAAATACATACATATATACAAAAACTAAAACCAAATAAAATTAAATATTAAATAGGCCCATAAAATTTTTAAAAATTTAAAATTTAAGAATCTAAACCCCCAAAATATAATTAGTAAAAAACCAAATCCCAAATGCGGGGGTGGGGGGTGGGAAACCAGGTCAGCCCAGCCTGAACAAATAAATAGGTTTTGAGGGCACGGTGAAATGCACAGAGATCAGGAATCATACGTATCTCCGGGGGAGAGTTCATTCCACATGGTAAGGGCAGCCACAGAGAAGGCTCTCCCTCTGGATGTCAGCAGCCGACATTGTTTGGCCGACGGCACCCAGATGAGGCCCTCTCTATGGGAGCACACTGGACAGTGGGAGGTAATGGGTGGTGATAGGTGTTCCTGTAAATATCTAGGTCCTAAGCCATAGAGCGCTTGAAGCAAGTAACTAATATCTTGAAGCGCACCCGGAAGACCACCGGGAGCCAGTGCAGCTAACACAGGAGAGGAGTAATATGGGAGCGACTTCTCGCCCCCATAATCCCCCGTGCGGCCACATTCTGGATCAGTTGAAGTCTCCAGGTGCGAACCAAGGGAAGCCCCATGTAAAGAGCATTACAGTAGTCCTGGCGGGAAATGACAAGGGCTTGAGTGACTGTGCGTAGGGAGTCCCGATCTAGGAAGGGACGCAACTGGCAGATCAGGCGGACTTGATAAAAAGCCCCCCTGGCCATGGCTGTCATATGTTCTTCCAAAGACAGCTGTGTATCTAGGAGGACAGCTACCCTTCCAGTATAGGAAAGGTCACAACTGGCACCCAACATGAAGTTGTTCAGAGACTCTCCAAGGCCACCACCTGCCTCCTGCTCATCAAGCAGGAGTCTCAAGGCAGGAGACCTCCCAAGTTGTATTCTGGGTTTGTCTGAGGCAGTGCAACCCCATCCAGAACTAAAGATGATAGTTTCAGAACCAGGAGCGACATGCACCCAAAGCCACTTGGTCTCACGAGGGTTCAGTTGAAATCTGTTGTCTTCCATCCAGATCCCACAGCCTCCATACTCCACAAGAGGGAAATTAAATCATCACTTGGATCACCCAAGACTGAAACGTAAATTTAAGTACGATCAGCATATTGATGGCACCTCATCCCATGATCCAGATCCTCTCACCCATTGGTTTCATGTAGATATTAATTAAGAGTGAATAAAGTACTGAGTCCTGCAGTGTGCCACAAAAGAGCAGCCACGGACTGGATCTCTCACTCCCTATTGACACGGATTAGGACGGATCTTGGCGAAAGGAGCCAAACCAACTCAAAAAGTCTGCTATCCAGTTGCAAGATTAAGAAATGTAACCCCAAAAACCAAATAAAGGATGGATTATAAATACGTTGTTTAAAATCATACAAGGAAATTAGAAAGTTGATTAGAAGAATAAATAATTCAGCATGATTCACTTTTTGAATCTGCTTCCTTTGTTAGTCCTTAGAGTGCCAAAAAAAAAAATTTCTTCCTTCAAATAATTTTGTTTTTTGGATGAGCATCTCTTATTTTAAAAAAGGAAAACAAAAGACAACTGCTATAGAAAACAAAATTGTATATATGTATCTCAGTATTAGATTTTGTTTTGTATATAGTATATACATTTTTTTATTTTGTTCTACAGCAATAAAATTGCATATTATTTTCCAGGAAAACCTGGAAAATTGTTAAGAGACCAGTAATCAGAGGGAAAGCAGAAAAAATTATTCACATCAGATTTATCTCCCTTCAATGCAAGAGGTGTCATTCCATTGCTTTTGTGCTAATACAGTCACTATGTACAATTTATGGCAGGTCATTGTTCTTTCTTCGAAATGCTAAGATCAGCTTTTATCAATTGATCCTTCCAGATAAGTACTACTGAGATGGTAAGCACTGATTGTCTGGACTTCAGTTAGCTTTTATAGCCCACCAAAGACTGAAGGTGGTACTTTTGACTTTCAAAAGTGGTACCTTTGGAATCCTGATAATTCCCTCTTCCATCTTATGTAAAGTTGACTTTCTGGAAACAGAATCCTAAAGAAGTCAGATTATGGATTAAATATATATATATGAATGAAACAGTAGAGGGGAAAAATATGATGTGTCTAAATCAGAAGTGTCCAACAGTGACAACTTTAAAGATTTGTAGACTTCAAATCCCAGAATTCCTCAGCCAGCCAGAGAGAGAATTGAAGACCACAAGTCTTAAATGTTACCAAGGCTGAAGACCCTTGATACAAATGATTGTTTTTCCTGTTCAACTCTTAATTTACTACTTGAAGTTACAAAAAAATGCATATGTTTAAAACTTTTTTAAAAAAATGCATCTTTGACTGTATGATTTTATATTTTTGTACCATACTTAGGGCTATCAAGAACTAACACAAGCTTTCCTTTTCCTTTTCTATTAAATGAATTGGTTTATAACACTTTAAATTCCCAGCTGGAGTAAATTGGAAGATGCTAAATTAGGGAAATCCAGGCTTATCTTTCTTGTAGTGCCAGAATATTAATTTAAAAGGAAACATATTGCATAATAGAAATAACTGTATTTAAAGAAACGTAAGAAACCCTCATTGGTGATTGGAGAATGTAATTCGTTTGCACACTTACTGCCTATTTAGCATATATAATTTTTCTTGCTGTTTATTGAATTCTGCTAGGTTTTTTTTAAAAGACTCATAGATTTAGATTTATAATTTTATCTTGATTTCAACTTTTGGCTTTAGCATTTTAAGGGATATGCTAATAGTAACAGGGTTAGCATTAGCCTTAATTGGAGGGGGGTCACTAAACATGTGATCATAGCACTTATATTATTTCCCATTTGGTTGCTACCACCGATCATTAAAAAAGTCATCACAAGATATAAACGTGATTTTACTACCATCTTTTCCATAGACTTTACTAGTCAGAAGCCTGATGTGAATTGCACAAATAGCACAAAAGACATGAGCAACTATAACCATCATAAACACTTGCCAGTTGTAAATGTGCTAAATGTTGATCACATGACTACAGAGATGCTGCACTCCTTGTAAACATGAGGATTGGTCAAAGTTATATTATCGGTGCCATTAGAATGTTGAGCTGTTGCTAAATAGAGCAGGTATTGAGCAAGGCCTATCTGTACACTTAAGAGACATATGCCCATAGGAAAAACTGGGATCTATGAATGTTTCCAGTGTCTGGAATCTAAGAGGATTTCTTAGCTGCCAAAGTAAGCTTGCAGGAATGTTTCCAAAGATCTTCCCTGCAAGGTTGAAAGGCAGATAACATCCTTGAAAAAACACGGCATACAACCCTACTTGCTCACATCATTGCCCTCAGAATCACAAGGGATGAAACCACATGAGAGTTTGGATAGGTTTGTACTTAATGTGCTTAACCAGAGATTTGACAGATATGTACAGCAATTACAGTAGGTCAGAAATGCCTTCAAAGTAGGAAGTAGGAGACCTGGAGCTCTCTCTGTGTTAGATGCGGTTCTCACCAGTATGAATAACATAATGAAAGAGAATGCTGGGAATTGTAGTCTAGCAATATCAAGACAGCCAGAAGTCCTCTATTCCACCTGACTTATCAGGCTGTCAGGTGTTATAATCAAATATTGATTGAGCTGCTGAAAATCTCTACTGCAAAAAACAAGGCAGGGCACATATGGGATAATTTAAGTGTTTTATTTCAAAATCCACTCCCCCACCAACCCTGTGAAACAGACACCCATAGGCCAAAAAAAACAAAAAATCAGCCAACAATAGAAATAAGATACAAACAAGAAAAGGGCAAAATTCCATCCCATGGTTGAGAAAATTTACCCCAAAAGGAGGGGGGAAATTGAGGCAAAATAGTTCAATACATCCATTTTCCAGACAGGACTCTGTAGCAGTTACAATGCTTCCAAATAAGGAACAAAAATGAGCCTATTGATACAATATATACAGACAAGGTCAATAGGAACCCAGTTCACAGAACAGCCTTCCCCTTTCTTAAACATGTCTTAGAACACACCAAAGTGCATTTATTTTTTTATAAAGCATCTTTTTTTTCTTTTCCCCAGACACAAGTTTTTAAATTTGTCTTGCAAGTCTGGATTTTGTTTGTTATGCAATTCTGAAAATAAATTATAGCAATAATTTTAATAAATTAAACACATGCACACAAAAAGGCAAACTGGATCAAAACAGAATCAGGAAACATCTTACAATGCAATGAAATTGTACTTTGTGAAATGAACATTGTTGGGAGTTATAAGCAAGATTTAGTCACACTGAACTTGTGTGCTTATACCACCAGCTTTTTGTTTGTTGTTGCTGAGGCATACACATTAAACTTTATGTTTTAAATCAGTTTACTGATTTGTGTTGGGTTTTATGCACACTTTTATTTAAGGTCATTGAAAAGCTGTAAGGATTGATCCTTGCAATTGACATTGCTACAACATGACATGCTTTTATGAGTGTCATGCAACCTTATTGACTAAAATGTACTTTAATATCCACAGAGCCCAGAAGCTATTTGCATAATGTTTATTGTCCCCAAATAGAATGGATGACATAGAACCTATTAATGAATCTGAAGAATCTCTATTCCATTTATTCACTAGATTGGCCCTCTCGAACCTGGGGCCTCCTAGAATATTACAATCATTTTCAATTGGGAATAATTTGAAATGGAATTAACTCCTCAAACTGATCAAATTAGGGAAGACTGGTTTTAGATCCTGAATCACAGCCAAATGGAATAAACTAACCAACAGTTACCAGCTAAGGGGATTGGTATTTAGTATATTCCAATTGTTATGTACGGTAAGTATTTAATAAACAACATCTGTTTACATAAACAGGTGAATAGCAATGAATGGAATACAGATTAAAACTTGCAGATGTGAAGCTAAATAAAACAGTTTTGGTTTGAAGTTTACAAAAAAAATTTACTAACAATTTTATATATCTTGTAATCTAACTCCCATAAGAGAAGCCCTTACTTAATTTCATTAAAGAGAGAACATTATTTCATTGGTTAGAAACAATATAGAGGGCAGCTGAGAGCTGGACTATCATCTATGGTTGAATCCATCACAGATTTATAAAGAGGGATCACCCCAATACTAAGCCATAATGTGGATTCTTTCCAATTCAGCTTAACACCTTAGGGGGGAAAGCCAATAATATTTATCAGCCATGGTTTATGACTTGGCATAATGCATGAATGGAGCCAGTGATGGCTTGCTCACCAAAGTATATAGTTAAATGAAACATGGCTTAGTGTAGAATAAATCCAGCAGGTCATTCACCATTCTTTCACCTTCCCATGCAGGAAACAAAACAGAGAGATCTAACAAGGCTATTTTAAAGGGACTAAAATCAAGAAGCACTTTTGAAGAACAGAAATGTTTAAAGGTTCATATTTAACTACTTTTGCATTGTGCATTCTTATTCATACAAAAGATTGTATCTCTCACCCAGGGCAAACAGTATCACAATTTATGTGATAAACAGTTCGCAGAGATCTGTGAACCCCCCTTTTCAAAAAAATTCCTTTGGTAATGTAATGTAAAATTTAAAGAATGAAGGCAACTTGAATAAATTTCTTTTTATCACTTTTCAGGGAAGGAATATTATTTGTGCCACAATTTTTTTTAAAAAAGGAAAGGACAGAGAAAGAAACTCCTCGGAGAATAATTGTCCTTTTCCCAAGGAAAATAATCTGTGAAGAAAGCCATAGGTTCCACTTGAAAATAATATATTAAAAAATTCATAAAATTAGATGAGATTTCAAATATCACCAATTTGTTCTTGGTTAATAGTCCTTCCATCATCTCTTGTATGTAGTACATGAGAAAATGCCCGATCAAAGGTTCAAGGGCAGATAACCTAAAAGGCTACAGTGCAGGGTTTAATTCTCTTGGTGTTAACATCCATCCACTTGTTCACACCTTTCAAACAGAATGAGTTCAAATAGCTTTCACAGGGGAGTTATTTAAAAAAGACAAAGACAAAGATTTTTTTTCATGGAAAAACATTACACTAAGACCCTAACATGGATGTAACAAATGGCTAAACAAGGCCAAAATGGCCCTCCAGGAGTTATTTACACATGATTGGCCTTTGCTACTCAGTAGTCAGTAACACAATCTCAGAGATGTTCAGTTCAACAAAATGGCAGAAAGCCAGCAACAGAAAGTGAGCGCAAATAACCGACACGTGGTTTGCGCGTGTCTGAACCAGATTTTAAGAAAGTTCCCCACCATCAAAGCAAGTGCAGACTTTAGGACTTTGGATCTCAGCTCTTATTTGAATCATACATGAGGGGAAAAGAACCTAAGAAATCTTCAAGTCCACCCACCACACATCAGGAAGTCTGTCATTTTAAGCAAGAGAGAAACTATGTTTACATTAAATGAGGACTAAACTGCAACTATGGGAATAGCTCATTTGTTATCCAAAGAGCCAGAAGGTTTTATGTAGGCAACAGCAAAATTTTGGCTCTCTTTTGCTTGTTTTCCCACAATTAAAATCCAGCACTTTTAAACACTCCCTCACAGTCATATATTCTAAGGTATGAGAATTCACAGAAATTTTCAGTCTATTGTTACATTTGCAGTATTATTACATTTGAAAATGTTCGCCCAGGAAGAGACTTTTGAGAGAATAGGAGGCTGTCTTCCTGGTTTAAGATTCAATACTATCTAGAAATTTTTAGCTTCAAGTAACAAGTCTTTTCAAGTATGCTTTTCTTTGATGGTAATTTGATACAGGTAGTCCTTGACTTACAACAGTTCATTTACTGACCTTTCAAAGTTACAACAGCACTGAAAAAAGTGACTTATGACTATTTTACATACTTATGACCATTACAGCATCCCTATAGTCATGTGATTTACATTCTGGATGCTTGACAATTGGCTCATATTTATGACGGTAGCTGTGTCCCAGGGTCATATGACCATCTTTTGCGACCTTCTGAAAAGCAAAGTCAATGGGGGAGCCAGATTCATTTAACAACTGTGTTACTAATTTAATAACCGCAGTGATTCATTTACGAAACTTGGCAAGTCATAAAATGGGACAAAACTCACTTAACAAATTTCTCATTTAGCAACATAAATTCTGGACTCAATTGTGGATTGTAAATCGAGGACTACCTGTACGGTCCCAAAGTCACTACAGCCATGTGTTCTGAAATGGGGGTGGAAGAAAGAAGAAGTATACATTTTCTTCCAGTGTACCAGAAGGAGCTTCAAGAATGCAGCTTGTTCTATTATTATAAGATAAACCCAAAAACTTCATAGGTTCACCTCCATCACAAGTATCATGGCTGCTGTGGGAGCCTATTGTGAGGCAATGAATATTCAGGAAAGCACTCCAATGAATCAGGGCCTCTTTAATCGACTTATTTTATAAATTACAAATGGGCAACAACAAAGCTTCTTTGGGTATAGGATGCAGCTCATGTCAGTCAGTAAACTCAGAATCAGTTAAGAAAGGATTCAGAACAGAATCAGAAAAAGACAACTGAGGGAATAAATCCACTAAATGGAAGAAGTGCTGGACAAATAATCATCAGAAACAAAATCTGGAATTTGTCTTGAAGCACAGATGTTCTAATGTGAGGAACAGAGATGTAGCTTCCTCTAAAATCTGTTTAACAGATGCAATTATGCTTTTTTCCAAGACTTAGTTTTAAATAACATTGTATTTAACCTTCCACTTTAAACTTTCTGCATATAAAGATGCTAAAGATTTGATGGTTATAAAACCCTATCATTTGCCATAAACAGGATGCAAAACTTCAGATTTCAGGGAATAGAGGCTGAATCCAAGACAAATTAGTTTGAAAATATGAAACAAGCTTTTCAATCTAAAAACAATAAATTATAATAAATTATTAAGTTACCATAACTTTCAAAAATGTCAGCAAGAAATTTACATCAAGTAGTACCTTAAACTACATATGCAAGAGACTTATCACATATAAAGAGGGTAATGTATTTTGTGGGTTTTGCAAATACTTGTCAACAATGGAGAGACAGTTTTGAGTTTTGCTGGACCAAATCTTAATCTTGAAAATTTTGAAACTGCACAAAATTCTTTTTTTTACAAAAAGTGATTTTCTGAGCTTGGGGGGGGGGGAAATGTGAGGATCATGAATTTCTGCTCCTGACTTTTCTCCCCAACCTCACAGTTAAGATGGAACTAAGGTGCTTGAAAATTTACTGCCTCACATTAAAAAGATCCCAGAGGCCTTTCTTTTTGTTTGATAAGCCATAACTTGTTTGCTGGCTCATCCTGGCTTTCCATTCTTGGGAAGGACAATAGGTTGAAACACTAGCTGTAAGACTAGGACTGACTTCAGCTAGTCATTTCTGCCTAACGAGGATGTACCAATGCTTTTACTTTGATGAATTCCAGTGTTAATAATAGTGGGAAGAAAGGCAAAATAAAATAAAATAAAAATAAGTGAGAGAGATATGTCCATTTTCAAATGGCTGATGGCCCCTGCAGTGGAAATCTTCCACATTGCTAACCCGTGTTCCATTTTGCATTCAAACAGAAGGCAACAGCAATTTCCCCCAATCTGGCTAATTTTCCATTGTTTAATCAAACATTCTGGCACCTTCCCACCGCACCACCACTCCTTCCCTCCAAAATGCTAGCCAGTTTTTTTTAAGTGAGCAAGAAGATGCATTTCAGGTCACTATTCTTTGCCGCCCTGTTCCAACCATCCAATTTCTGGCCTCCCAGAATTCGAACACTGGAATGGAGCTGGGAGAACATGCGGAATCCAACTCCCTGCTTAGTGCAGGACCCACAATGCAGTCCTGTGAGAGACAGGCATCCAGCTTCAACTGATATGTCTCCACTAAAGAACTCCCATAGCAACTATTTTATACAGCCAAATGCAGCTTGAGTTCAGACCTTTCTTATGAAAGCAGCATTCTTAAAGACACTGGAACCGGGAGCAGGTTTTGCTCATAAAATCTTGGAGACAATGGCAATCTCACCCCCCCCTTCACATCCCCAAATGCCAAAATGTAAACAAAATGTTAAACTGGCTCATAATTTCCCATGTTGGAAAACATGGAAAGAAATTTAAAAAGCACCCCAAAAATAGAAATTTGACAAGAAAAATAACATTCTTCATCCTTTCAGGAGCCTATAGTCCAGCTTCAGTGGATTCCAGCTTCTTTATGGAACCAGGTGCGGTTGTGGGTGCCCGTTTCTGTGCACAGTTGTGCTTCTGTTCAAGCCCGGGACTCTTTTCCGGGGGCCCAAGACAGCCAGAAAGGAAACACCAGGAGTCTTTTCCACTGCAGCTTCCACAGCTACAGGATACTGGTGACCCATTTCCTAATTTGGAGATGGGAAATAGAAAGATGGGTGGGAGGTGAAACCTCCCCCACCCGATAAATTTAGACATTGTTAAGGAGAGAAATATACTATTTCTTTTTGCATATCCAAGATTGACTTATAATGCTAGATGTGCTCTGTGCTTATAATAGATACACATGGACCAATTTTGAATTCTAATATTCACTTTGCTTTAAAATTCAAATGCACATTCTAGCTTTTATAATTGAAAGTCTGTCAAAGTTACCAAAGGGAAGCTTGCATTATACTGATTCAAGATCCAAACTTCTGGTAGCCCCAGAAGACTAGGTAGACTAGACTTCTGTTATGAAAAACAAGCAAATTATAGGTTGTCCTCAACCAACAATCATTCATTTAGTGGCTATTTGAAGTTACAACAGCACTCAAAAAAGTGACTTACCACCAGTCCTTATAACTGCTGTTGCATCCCCACAGCCATGTGATCAAAATTTAAGCACCTGGCAATTGGCATGTATTTATAATGACTGAAGCATCCTGGGGGGGGGCGTGTGATTGCTATTTGCAAACTTCCCAGCTGGCTTCCAACAGATTCAATGGGAAGCTGGATTCACTTAACAACTGAAGTGATTTGTTTAACACCTGGCAAGAAAAGTAAAATCAGGCATGGCTCACTTAACAACTGAATTGCTTGGCAAGAGAAATTCTGGTCTCAATTGTTGTTAAGTATACAGTGTATATACAACTGTGTTTAACTGCACCGTTGTTGTTTTTAAATGTACAATATATGCAAAGCTTCCAATATGATATGAAAGAACAGTCAAACTAAAGCCATTTAAGAGAGAGAAGGGGGTAGGGAGACCAAGAGAGAGAAAACAAGAACAGAAATATAAATTTCTGATTTACGATATTATATTACCATCAGTGACAGCAGCATGACAGACAAGGATTCTCACTACGTAGAAGAATCTGTTTCTTGTTTCTGTTTGGAAAACAGTTGAGCCTCCTTCAGGGAGAGATACACTTCCTCTTGAGGGTCATAGTAATAGAACTTGCGAATGTATGCAATCAGAGGCCTAATCAAAGAAGAGAAAGGAGATTCCAGTAAATTTTGGAGGTCCAAGAAAGCAGAACAGACATTGAAAGTAAATTGATTAATCTCTCTCTCTCTTTTAATTAGAGGGTCAGAAAAATTGAGTTTGCAGTACCCCTGATGTCTATAGATCCTCACCTAACCAAAGTTAGTGCAGGGATGTTTGAGTGTATAAAAATGGCCAAGATCAACTACATTCTACATTCTAACATGAGAGCTTGCAAGATTATTACTAATGAGATTTTAAACGAAAAAACATTTTTTTAAAGATACCTTAACTTTTTGGTGTTGCAACATATACAGATGCAGACCTTCTTTGTTCCTTGTTCCCTTTCCTCCAGAAACTTATAATCTTTCTCTCTTTCTTCTGGTTATCTGATTGTCATAATCTTTCTGAAGGTGTTTTGACCCTGGTGTGAAATTTCTAACAATGTTTCACAGTGAAACAACTTCCAAACAGCAAGGTCAGAACAGTCTGTTCCAACACCTGAACAGAATTTTTGAAGACTTCTGTTCTATGTATCCACCACCCTAGAATCTCTCCATTAATACAGAGAAAAAGCTATTGTATTTTTTTAATGCTGTGCCTACTATTAATTTTACTATGAGTTGGGCAAAGCAACAAGTCCAATTATTTAGCCAATGGGAGCTGGAAGGAGCAAAAAGCAAAAGGTGACCTACTTGGGAAGTGGGAGCTCTGTAATGTGATCAATGCGGACCAGCTGCCTTATCCGGAACCGGCAGAGGTGCTGTAATGACTTGACGTTGCTGAACCTGGAGACTGGATAAAGAAGTTGGACAGGAGTTGGAGGGAGACCTGTAAATTAAAAAAATAAAAGACAGGACATCAGATTAGAAGAAAACATAACAGCAACAATTGAGAAATATTTTTCTCAGGATCAGGGAAAACAGATGTTGGAATCCTGCAGATGCTCTCTCAATTGGTCCTCTGGTGGAGACCTGACTCCATACAGCCTTATGTTGAGCTGTATCATACTTATTGAGGGCTAGAATAAACAAGGTCAGAAGCAAAAGGCAGGAGAACAGACAATTCCATTAAAATAACAAGGCAAAGGTGTCAACTGTTTCTCCCACTTAGATAAAGTGGCTCTAAGTCCATTATGCCATATGGATATATATTTTATATATATTTATATTTATATATTTTTTTATTTTTATACCGCCCTTCTCCCCAAAGGGACTCAGGGCGGTGTACAGCCATATAAAAACATTTACAAAAAACAAATACAACACACGTACAACACATTAAAA
>JANHFO010001753.1:461506-471843 GCA_032468095.1 Pareas carinatus
TATCTATCTATCTATCTATCTATCTATCTATCTATCTATCTATCTATCTATCTATCTATCTATCTATCTATCACTTTTTATGAGTCCAAAAGTGAGTTGGCCCAAAACTAAACTGTGGCACTGGGAAATCTCTGTAGGACTGAATCATGATATAGATCAGTTATAATTTTGTCTGTATCACATTCATTGGAATTGCTCTTTTCACTCTTCATTTTCTGTTTACATTCTTGAGTTATTTCAGTATATAGGTAACAATAGAATACAACATCCATTTGAAATGTCTCAATCCTTGTTCCCCTTCTCTTCCTCCTGTTCTTTTCACATTCCTTGTCCCTAAACAGTTAATTAAATTTAGCAGCCTGATAGGAGCATCAGTAGGCAGTAGGTGACCTTATAAGTGAATATCATGGTGTTAGTCAAGCTGATGAATGGAAGGGGGAAAAATAAAGGCAGAGAGAGGAGAGGAAAGGAAGAGAAGGGTGAGGTAGGAAGACAAATTTCCTGTTGCCATGGTACTCCATGCAGGATTTGGTTGCTTATATCACTGTCAAACCCAGATTCTCTAATGGAAGTAAAGTGAGACAGAGATAGACTGAGAGACAGATTCTATTCCCTTCACATCTTTCTCCCTTTCCCTTCCTTTCTCTCTTTCTGACCTTAAACAAGATGTTTCCATTTCAAGCATTAGCAAATAAGGCTGTTGACTGAGCTCTTAGTATGTTTGTGTATGTGAATGTGCGTGTGGATCTGCAGAGATTTAAAATCCCATGCATATAATAGTAGTCAGGGATGGAAAGGAGGGGGGAAGTGCCAGCAGCTGCTCCTATTGTGGTGACGTCTGCTCTATCACTAGCCAGGGAGAGAAGATATAAGAGACAGCAAAAAATAGAGGGTGGGAGACAAACTCCTGTAAATTATAAAAGAAGGCAGGATACTATTCAGCAAGTGTGACACCATTCTCTGGGGACTTTCATTTTACGGGTTGCCTGACTCTTTCTTCACTTTTCATGGCTGTATTCCTCTACTTTCTGAGCATCTTGACATTCCCACCGGATATATCAGGAGTTCTCAAGAGGGTTTTTCCTTGGTTGAAATGATCTCCACTGGATGATACGGGTATTTTCTACATCTTTTGTTAAACCATGGAGACTTCTTTTCTGGGACTTCTTATTTGGTGCTTCCATCTCAAACTCTTACAAGCAACTGAAATCTTCCAACAACAACAGCAATCAGCTACACCCAAAACCAGGACACCCGAAATGAAGGAGTGGATACCTTCATCTTCATCTTTTTTGGTTTCAGCTTTCACCTGGGTGCCTACCCTTAATTTGAATAAGGCTGAACCTGAGGAATCAGAGGCAGCAATGGCCTTCCTCTACTCTGGAGATGCCCTGAGTCTATTACAAACCAACTGTACCCAGAGATTTGAAATGAGGGCTTTAGGGAAGGACTCTCACCCTCCACCAGCCTTACATTCCTATCTACGCAGTGCTACTGACACCTTGACCCATGCCACCAATTTCCTCAATATGGTCTTCCAGACTAATGATATTCGGGAATCCAGTGTGAAAGAAGATGTAGAATGGTACCATGCCTTGGTGAGAAGTGTTATAGAAGGGGATTCTCAAGTTTACCGAGCCATGTTGACTTTTGATGCTCAGCCTTTGACTTCCAAGCCCCAGATGATACTTCAAGGCACGAAGGTGAATAATGAGATCTTACTTCAAGATCTTTCACCCTTTTCAGAGAATCTAAGGAATCTGACTTGGGAAAATGAGTGGTACAATTTCTTCCGGTTCCAAAGAACTCCCCCGCTTTATAAAAGAATTCTCAGCAATGACCTTAAGACTCTAGACACCCCCAAATGGAGCCAAGGAGATAGTTATGTGATGGATCAAGGCTATATCAAATGGTCACCACCTTTCTTGGAATGTGAAGATGGAAAATTCTTGCCCACCTGGATGGTTACACTCTCCTCTTCATTCTACGGTCTCAAGCCTGACCTCAATCCAGAATTCAAGTGAGTGGAAGAGGATAGTGATAAGGGGTGAGATTTTGATCCAAACCATATAGAATACAGGTGATCCACCACTAGATCTTCTCACATAGAAAAATATAAATAGCTGTTAGGGAAATGGGGAGGGATGAAGTCAGATAGAGAATGTGGAAAGAAAAAATTGTCCAATATCCTTCTTACCATCATGCATAGAAACTAAATACATTTATCACTATTTATCTATTTATTGCTAAAATGCGTATTCCACTGAGAAGTTCATCAGGATTTGCAAAGAGCTGTTTATAAAAATATTGCAGTTAAAAAAAATGTTAACTTTATCTCAGAACCTGCTATTAAAAGTAAGAACAGTAATAACAATATTTATCTAAGCATGTGTAAAGTACCTTGTTTTCATGGTTAAATAATCATTGCTTGCCCTTCTGCTGAATTAGTTTAGGCTAATCGCTATAATAAAAAGGACATGTTCTACTTTTCTAGGGGGGAAGTTGAGCTGTAATGTCTTAACACCCAGCTGTAGGAATGGGTTGTGCTTAAATATAAGGAGAAAGCATTCAATGTACATTTAGGCAGCTTTTTATTTATCTAATGAAATTTTCAATATTCCAAGATACATTTCTAACAAATGCTATCTCAAATTAATGTTTGGAATCTCAATCTATTCTTCACACCCAGTTTACAAGGTTGGCCTGGAAAGGAGAAAAAATAACTTCTATTCAGTTTTAGCATTTATTCCTTATTTTAAAGAATATCTAAAAATAATACTAAATAAGTATGCTGTTAAATACTTTACAAGCTTTACATCCAAGAGCTTAGCTGAAAAAACAAAAGTTCTATCTGGAAGAAGACCCTGAATTCAAGAGAGATGGAATGGGTTGTAGCATTCATCAGAAAGGATTTCAATATCTACTTATATTATTTCCTTCCTATACACAAGGTACTATCCAACAGAAGTTTCTATTTACTTATATTCTATTGTTAATTTGTAATTAATGAAGAAGAAAACAGCTGTCAGTATTTATATATACAGTATATCACTTTCTTTTCTGCTTACCTAGAAGAGATTCTAGGAGCAGTTACGAAAAATCTTTTTCACAAGTCTACTTCATTATTTTTTACAAATCTGATCAGCGTGTTCAAAAACTGCTTCATTCTATTAAGTCTGATAAATCCATTTATGAACAACTACTTGATTGGATTTGAACTAAGGTAAGTTCACACAATAGACTTAAGAGGTGTCTATCATTGGTTGGTTCACAAAAAGTATAATCAACTCTTTTTAATTAGATATGGGGAAGGTCAGGGAGAAGTCTTAAAATGTCCTGAATCCACAATCTCTATGGTAAATATTTTAGAAACAACCAATCTAGTGTGGGACGCTCGATTCTAAATTGTTATATACCAAAAATAAATTATAAGTGGCTGTCAAGGATGGTGCTAAGATGATGTACTGAAGGAAACATGCCCTATTGTCTAAAGCATGGGCTTCCTTTAAGAAGAACTTTTGAAATATTAAGAAATTTGTACATTCCTCCTTGATTCAGAATTAAAGAGGATATTCCAGGGCTACCTTAGGTTTAAAAAAATGTGTTACATCTTTCACATAAATAAGAATTAAATTTCTTCTGATTATGCCAATCTACTGAAAACAATCCAGAAAGGCTATTTAGAAGTCTAAGTAGATCTTATTATGAAGGGTTGATTTTCATTACCGAATGCTACCATGTCCTATCTGATGTAATCCCACTGCCTGTAGAACAGTATGAATGTCCCTACTTTGAAACTGATCCCCTCAGGTCTACAATCACAATCTGCAGATTTAGTTTAATTCTGGTACTGGCCTTGCGCTAACAACTAACATATGCCAACAGCTGCCAGTGGTTCAGCAAAGATAACTTCTAACGTCTTCTGTAAATATCTACTAAAAGATAGTTTTGAACTGTAAGATAGTTCAAATAGCTGTGTATGGCTTGAATTAGATTTATTTATTAATTTCCCATAGTATCCCAAAGTAGCTACCTGTTAGGTCAGGAGTCCTCAGCCGCTGATTCGTGGACCAGTACCAGTCCGTGACATGCCAACAACTGGTTCGTGGAAACAAGCCAAGCCCCATTTGCAAGATGCAGGCAGTATGCAAAATCATGCCATTCTTGTCCACATAAAAATCTTTTCCCATGGAACTGGTCCCTGGTGACCAAAAGATTCGGGGCCATTGTGTTAGGGTACTGTGGGAAATACAGATGCTGATTCTACCCAAGTGGCCTACGGTTGTTCTGAGGAAAAAAACATGTTTGGATGAAAATTATTACAAGTTCAGTAGATTCAGAAGACATTTTGAATTAGGCATTATACATTAACCATAATGACAGGATTAGAACTATATAATAGAATATGGTTAGCTTGTTGGAGACTCAATATGTCATTATAAATATAATTAATATTGAGGTAGATATTCTAATTTGGTATGTGTAGGGTTATACGTTTTTAGCTGCAAAATCCAGATGATCATTAGACAATATTAGAGACATACAAAACCTATAATACTTTGCTGCTGTCTAGTATTCATGTGAATGTTTGCAACCCCCAAAATATAAAAATGCTGCATGTGCTCCTTCTTATCAAATAGTTCAAAACTGAGATAAGTTTATTAAAAGTACAATAAAATTTCCTTAATTTTTGGGAAAGCTTGTTGTATGTATATGTATAATTCTGTCTGTCTGTCTGTCTGTCTGTCTGTCTGTCTATCTATCTATCTATCTATCTATCTATCTATCTATCTATCTATCTATCATCTGTCTCACCTACTGAAAGATTGACTACTTCAATGTGATACATTAAGTCATATTGTAGGTTGGCTTACCATGTTTTTCTGATCCATGAGTCCCACAATCATGATCTGTAACTGTGACTACTTTAGATTAGTTAATCTAATCATACTATGGCATGCCACATTCAAGGATAATAGATGATTAAGCAGCCATTATGATCTCTGGAAAACAGGGAGGCTGAGCTATTATTTTCAATGAGATGTATTTAATCAGACCTTAATATGAGAATCAGGGCCAGAAGGAAGTGTATTAACTCTCTGCTATCCTACTCACCCTGACTCTGACTACAACTGAGCCTTTACACACTATGTTGTTTGTTCAATAAATTAGGAAGTGCACAACTGTGCAATGACAGGCAGTAAGGTGCTAGTGGAATGATTAATTTGATCATCTTTGGAATGATCAGCAGGTTAATCCTAGATTTAAAGCAAACATGAGTTAATATATTAGACCCACTGCATTCTGGTAGTTATGTATGTAATTTACAAATTAGGCAAGGCTGGAAAGATCTCTACAAATGATACATGCCTTGACTATTCCATGCCAAAAATAGGCAAATGTTAAAAACAGTTTCTTCTCCCACTTATCCTATGAATTTAAGAGCCCAGTGAAGCAGATGGTGGTGCAAATGTTAGTTGTGAAATATTATTTTAGATCCTTTATTCAGGATTCATCTTGTAGTAACAAAATGAGGAGAGAGAGAGAGAGAGAGAGAGCAAAGAAGGCAAACACATTGTCCCAAAAGATTCTCTAAATTCTGTTTCTACCAACTTTCCTATGAGAAGTGTTGTGCAGTCAGTTCTTTAGGCATGGAAGACACCGGTTGTAGAACAAAACACAGGCTTATTGGAGCAAAGCACAGGCATATCTTACAACAAGCAGGAACACGTGCAAAAGCCCAGCAATTCAGCTACACAACAAGCTTGTATACAGTATGGCCACTAGGGGGCAATCAATAGGCAATCAAGGTTTTTCCCACAGGAGCGACCTCTGGAGATAGGCAGTCTGGACCTACAGGCTTCCACTACTTTAGGGCAATGACTAAGCAGTTTACATTGAGTTCAACACATTACAAGAAAGATCCCTGCTTTTTTTTTAAAAAAATGTTGTTTTATTTTAAAAATGTGTTTTTAGTTTAGGATTATCAATGCAATCCTAAGAAGTTTTGATAGAATTTGTATCTGGAATGGCGGGATGTAAAAAAAGGTAGTACTACTACCAATAGTAATAATGCAATTATTATGAATTATCTTCAGAAAAACATATTGGTTGCATTTTCATACACTTACCTATTGGTAACAAATACAATTTATAGTTACTCTAATGCAATTGCATAAGTTTACATAAAACAACAAACCAGAGACTAATGTGATGAATTGATTTATACAACATGCTGTAGGCTTAAAATCTGCTTATTTTATGATTCAAAGGGAGAATTTCTATTTCACATTGAATTACAATTTAAATACAGGTAGGTCTTGATTTACTACATTAATTCAACCTGAAATTGTTGTCACTAGGTGACACAGTCATAAAAAATGAAGTCACATGATTGCACTGCTTAGTAAGGACTCTGTAAATGACACTGACTTTTGAATTCTTGCCAGCTTTTCCTTGACTTTGCTTGTGGGAAGCCAGCAGGGGATGTTGAAAATTGCAATCATTTGACTATGGCTTGCTGTGACATCATATTTGTAAGCATCTCGATCACAATCTATGTTGCAATGGCCAGAACTTGTTCAATGTTGTTGTAAATTTAAGTAGTTGCTGAATGAGTGATCATAATCTAAGGACACTCTGTAACTGCATTTTAGCATAATTGGAATAAATTCAGTCTCTTTAGTTAGATTAAAATTCATTACAACATGTGATTCCCCCCTCCTGCATCCAATTGAGTAAATTATAACTATGGAAAGCATATTTTCTATATATGTATTTTCTAAATACAGCCAGTATGCTGAACAGAATCAATGTGGTTTGGTGAGTTTTTACTTACTTATTTATTAAATTATGGTTATCCATCTTTATTGATGACTTTGGGAGGTTAACAGTTAAGAACACAATGTAAGCAATAAAATAAAATCATAAATAGCATAAAGTAACCTAACAAACATCCCCTACAGATTACTAGAGCTAAGAAACAGACACAGAGACAGCATCAGAACCCAGGCTAGTGAAGAGCCAGCCAGGTCAGGGCAAATCTGAGGAGGAACCGTGTGCCATAGCTGCATGACAGAAAATACTCTTTCCTGAGTCCCACCAGCGATGGGATTCAGAGCATGTCTCTTCCGCCAAATCTAATAGAACAAGTAGATCCAACTGGTGAGAGAGGTTTCCAGAAATAACCCAGTTCCAAATCATGAACAGCTTTAAAGTAATTAACAGCACTCTGAGTTGTACCGGGAAGCATACTAGTAACCAGTGCAGTTCATGGAACAGAGTGCTGAATGACAGAAACCTATAAATGCCCACATTTTATCCCAACCTAAACTTCCAAATATCCTTCAAAGGTAGCCTCGTTTAGAGCATATGGCAGTAATCCAAGTAGGAGGTGACCAGTGCAAGAGTGACTATGACATCTTTATTTAGACACCTTTATTTCCTGGGACCTGCTAATGCTCTGATCAGGATCAGGATCAGAATTTGTTTTGCCATATGTGTCAGGACACGCAAGGAATTTGTCTTCAGTGATCTGCGCTCAATACCTACTTACATACACAACAAAAATATAATCAAGATACATTCATAGTCAGTTTGAATATATAAGCATAATCACGACCCTTTGTATATATAGGCATATATAGGCATAATGAATTCTGTATATAAGCATAAGATAAAGTACGTATGTCATGTTATAAAATGCATCATGTCACAAAAACGGTTTCATCTTGTCACAAAGGACACCCTCCACACTAACACTGCCCTGTAAGTCGGCTGTTTAGTAGGTTGATGACATAAGGGAAGAAACTGACCTTATGTCTAGTTATATTGTTTTGCAATGCTCTGTAGTGGCGTCCAAAGGGAAGAAGTTGAAATTTTTATTTTTTTATTTTTTTATTTAATCAAATTTATATTCCGCCCTTCTCCCCAAAGGGACCCAGGGCGGTATATGGCCAATAAAACATAGAATATACAAAAATTACAAAAGATTATGTCCAGGATGTGAGGGGTCCATAATTATTTTCTCCGCTCTTTTTTTAAGCGTTCAGTGTACAGATCTTTATTTTATTTTATTTATTTATTTCATTATTTATATCCCGCCCTTCTTCCCGTGGGGGACTCAGGACGGCTTACAGGCATCATTAAAAATACAAGCAAAAAATACAAAATACAAATTAAGAACAATTTAAAAAATTATATTAAGCCTGAATTTAAAAGGGGGGGAGTAATTAAAATTATAACCACAATTAAACATTTTTTTATAAAAGATAGTGGAGAACAAGGGGCGGCTATCCTAAGCCAGCCTGATGGAATAAATGGGTCTTGAGGACCCGGCGAAAGGTCCGGAGGTCATTAACAGATCAAATAGAAGGGGGAAGGCTATAATAGAGAGTCACATGTTCCCCACCATTAATGTAAACCTTCCACTGACATGCTCTTTTAAATCAGTGTGTATCAACCTCAGCAACTTTAAGATGTATAGATTTCAACTTTCAGAATCCTTCTAAACAGACAGGATGCTAAACATGCCAGTAGAGAACTTCAAGATTTCTTGTTAGAGTTTACCCATTGGTACATATGACATTTCTGTAATGATCCCTTTTAAACAAAACTAAGCTGTGAGGAATCAGGACTGCAGCAAAGTCAGTAGGTAGGTGTTTAAGCATTGCTGCACTGTTTTCCTATTCATTTCCCCCAAGTGCCTAGCAAGTTTAAAATGATATCATACCATCTTTTTTCTATACATTGACATTAGAAGAAACCTTCCTGGCTCTTTATAATAGGCTGCCCAATGTAAACAGATAAGAGTTGCTTTTAGAAGACCAGTTGCCATTTGACTAAAAATATTTGTTGTCAACTGGAAGCAGGTTTTCTCTGCTTAAGATGTTGGGTGCAACATCTCTCTAAATCCTTCCTCCGCAACTTCAGCTGTTTTTCTATGATCTCAGGCTACTTAGTCAAGCTGAGAATGGTCTAATTTGGAATACACAATTAGTTCCTAATGTGCATTTTAACAGCCGGGTTTTTGTTTTCAGGTGTGCAATTAATTTCTTAGCATGATCCCTCTCTTTAAAAAAAACTGCAAACAAGCAACTTCTGCATTTCAAGCTTGACGAAAATATTATTGAGACAAGCAAAATCGAGACCCTAAATGAATCCTCCAAGCATGTGTAAAGAGACAATAAAATGCTGGCCTCTTTTCCAATAAGGATTTCCAAAAGCATCATATGCCATGGTATAAAAAGCTAAGTGAAGCAAAACATATAACGCGATAAAATAATACATTTGATTTGTTTGCCTGTTGGCAGTGTGACCAATTGTAAAATTGGATAGGGCTCATATATCTTTAACAGCTGTGCAGAACAGAACATTTCAGCAGATACTGCTTGTCCTGTAAGTAAACATCTTGCTGATTTTTAAAAAATTAGGTTCGATTCACCCAGTAGCCTGGAATACCATCTATAAAAGAATGCAATAGTACAATAAGAAACTAGAACAGGCCACACTATAATGTGGTGCGTGCTCATTGTTTTAGGATAAGGGCAGCATTTGAGCTTTGAATGGCATGCCAGAGGGGACTACGGAATCATGGAATCATAGGGTTGGACGGGACCTTCTAGTCCAACCCTCTACTCAAGGCAGGAGTCATTATGCCATCTTGACAAATGGCTGACCACTCTATTCTTGGAAACATCAAGTGATGGAGCACCCACAATGCTGCACAGCAAGCTGTTCCACTGCTTAATAGTTCTCATTGTCAGGAAATGCCTCCTAATTTCCAGGCTGGATCTTCCTCTGATGAACTTCCACTCATTGATTTAAGGTAAACAGCTAGTTCCTTTAGCCACTCTTCATAGAATTTAGACTCCAGACCCCTTATCATATATTTTTTTTCTGTTCTCCGCACTTTTTCTAGGACCTCAGCGTCTCTTTTGTATTGTGGTGACCAAAACTGAGCACAGTATTCCAAATGCAGCCCCACCAAGGCAGTATAGAGCAGTTTTATCCCTTCACTTCACTTCCACCCTATACTGTGACCTCTGCAGCCAAGGACTGTGTTGGGGTTTTTTGGCAGCTGCAGAAAGAAGCACTGGGGAGGAACCTAAATTGAATTTCATTGATTGATTGTATTAACTGTAGTGATAGTTAATACACTTCAGTTAACAGTGACATGATTGTACTTTATAACATGATGATATGATGATTGTACTTTATGATTATGAATACTTCCCACCGACCTATACGCTCCCACAGAGAGGGCCTTCTCAGGGTGCCGTCGGCCAGACAATGCCGGTTGGCGACCCCAAGAGGGAGAGCCTTCTCTGTGGCAGCAC
>JANHFO010001753.1:471943-482859 GCA_032468095.1 Pareas carinatus
AGGGGAGTTTTGTAGCAATTATCTTTTCCACGGTTCTAATTATTCTTTGAAGTCTATGTTTATCTTGTTTTGTTGCATTGCCAAACCAGAGAGTTATTGGGGTGCAGATTACAGACTCAGTGATTCCTCTGTAGAACTGAGTCATCAGTTCCTTGGGTAGTCTGAGCTTTCTGAGTTGTCTCAGAAAGAGCATTCTTTGTTGAGCTTTTTTAATGACATCTTTGTTGTTGGCAGACCATTTTAGATCTTGAGATATTGTAGAGCCCAGAAATTTGAAGGACTCTACTGTTGATACTGTGTTATTTGATATTGTGAGAGGAGATAGTATTGACTGAGCAGATAGTATATGAGCAGTGCCTTCCAGTTCAGGAAAGGCACAATTGATACACTGCCACCTGCTCTTCAATCAGTAGTTGTGAATCCCAGAGAATCCCAGATTGTGTACCTGATCTGTCAGGAACAATGCAATCACATCCAGAACAACAGATGGAAAGTCCCCAGAATGAGGAGATCTTAAAATCCAAAGCCACTTGGTCTTACTAGGATTAAACTGAAGTCTGTTGTTTCCCTTCCAGACCTCCATAGCCTCTTGACATCAAGGCTGGACTCCACAGCATCATTCAGACAGCACCTGTTAGAAATACATAATTAGGTACCATTAGCCTACTGATGAACTCTCACTTCAGACTAACAGATGACTTCACACGGCAGTTATATGTACATGTTAAAAAGGAGAGCAGAGTGCCTGGTTCCTGAAGCATCACGTATAATAGAGATAGTGAGGTGAACATCTCCTCTGCTATCCACTATAGTCTGTCAATCTTAATGTAGGACTTTGCTTCAGTGCAATATAATAATCATTGTAGTTTTTAAGTGGCTTAATGGAATAATATGTGAGCCCTGGTGGCTAGAATGCAGTATTGCAGGTTAACTCTGCTCACAGCCTGGAGTTTCATTCTGATAGGGCTCAAGGTTATCTCAGCCTTCCATCCTTCCATGGTCGATAAAATGAGGACGTAGATTGTTGGGAGCAATATGCTGGCACTGTAAACTTCCATAGAGTGAAGAAAGCACTGTGGGGCAGCATATAAGTCTACGTGCTATTACTATGAACCTAACTAATTATGGTTTAGTGAACATTTCATAGTTAAATCATTGTTTGAAATCCCAATCACAGAGTTGTTGCCATAGATCATTTATTTAATATATAAATTGACCCTTGATGAATTGATACTTTTTGAAAATACACATGTTCAGGAAAATAGCAGAACCAATTTGGTGTAGTGGTTTAAGTACCAGAACAGTGATCAGGATACCATAAGTTTTAGCTCCATCTTAGGCACAAAGCCAGCTGATTGACCTTGGTCAATCCTTCTCTCTCAGCCCTAAGAAGCTAGCAGTGAAATCTTGCAAAAAAAAAACTGGAAGAACTTGTCCAGGAAGTTGCCAGGAAGCAACACTGACTCAAAGGCACAAAAAATAGAATTAGAATTAGAATTTATTGGCCAAGTGTGTCTGGACACACAAGGATGTTGTCCCCAGTGTACATGCTCTATATTTACATACAGGCTATATTTGACAAACTGTGATTACAATCATAAGATACCTTCCTAATCATAAAGTACATTCATCGTGTCATGTACATATTAGCTACAATCAACAAACCAAGATCTTAATCATAAAATGCATTCATAATCATAAAGTACTATCATAATTTTATCATGATATAAAGTGCAGTCATTATGTTATAAAGTGCAATCATCATGTCACAAAACACATTCATCATGCCATATGATACAGTTTTGTGATAGGTTTGGAACAGTCTATATTTGAACAGTCATAGAAATACTAATAATCAATCTACAAGTCAAACTAGGATACTAAATGAAACAGCTTTTATATACTGTATAAATTGTATATTTATACAAATAAATAATTGTGAAGGCATTTAGACCTGATGATTTTGGGAATGAGAAAAGAACACGAAAATTGATAAAGGGGGAATTTCAGTAAAGATTACTTAATCTGGGAAAGAGAAAGCATGAAAAACCAGCTCAAAGTAACCTTTCATTTTATATTGTTTGGTATAAAATAGGACAGAAAGAAACTCTGACAGTCTGCAAGATTCTGTTATTATACCCTACACTACAAAGAGCATTTCTGGCATTTTTGCCATGCCTGTTTCTTGATCCTGATTGCCTCATAGGGCTGATAAGATCATGGAATTCATGATCCTACTTTCTAGGACTTCTTTATGCTTAGCACCCCATTCTTCCAGAAATGAAGCTTGAAGGTTTAGTGGCACATATTTCTTCAAATATGAGATGGTAAAGGTAAAATATAAATAACATTGACTGGATTAGCATATTGGATTAAGCCATCATTTGTTTAAACTGTACATGATTGATTGATTGAATATAAAACAATTGTCAAGGTTCACAGCAGCTTATTAGACCATCAGCAAAGATATACAAATTACAGGGTTAATCTGTTAGAAAACATATTATAGTTTCACAGCATATGGACCTAGTCATTTAAATATCTTTGCATGATGAGGCCAATGTGAAAGAATGCACCTACTATGCTGTACTGTCATTCTACTTTCTGAGGTTTGTCACTAAGAGTGTCCTGTACTTTTGTACTTTCAATCTCTTCCTCTTATCCCTGCGCATAAGTGAAGCTGCTGTGCCCTGATATGATACAGAGAAAGAATTTCTTTCTTTGTATCATATACATTATTTGCCAAATAATGTCTGGTATATGCGGAGACTAAATATGGATTGTCACAATTTCTGGGTCACAGTGTTTCAAGCAAACCTGGAGACAGTGTGTACATTTTGAGGTCTGGCCAATCTTAAGAAGAGGAAGCCTGAAGGGCAAATATGCATTTGCACCTGTACATGAATTCTAATGAATTCTGTATCTTTAGTAAGTAGCATACAATACATACAATAATTTTATTTATTTTTTCTTCCTAAAAGTATTATTATTTTTATTCTCTGGCTGCAACTTCACACCACAGGCATTTATGCGGGCTGTATAACATCACACATGTCACGGTGCATGGCAGGAAGAGGGCAAGGAAGGAAGCCAAGTTGCTAATATAAAGTTGTCAACTTTTGCTGTGTCATAGTGTTTTTTTTTTCCTTTAAAGAGTTGAAACATATGTACTTATTTGGTGATCATGGAAATAATTGATGCAAATCCTAGATTACAAAATCTCAGAGCTAGTGAAGCTCCATCCCAAATTCTGTGACTTAACGTCACTTTTCTAGTTTAAAGCATGTACTGTATATAGTTAGGATCAATTATACGCTTTCCCAATCAGTAAATGTTTCAGTCACTTCTTTTTGTCTTCTCATATTTCTTCTACTTCCTCAGACAGGATATTATTTTGCTCATACACATAGATTGTTCATCAGAGCAATTCTTAATACATTCTGGCCAATGGGAATGTCATCTCCAGTGATTATATGATTCCGTATAATCAAGTATTAGAATTGTTGAATTCCTTCTCTCCCAATACATGCTAAAATCATCACCTTATCTGTTCCAGAGGGGTCATGAGGCTGGATGTTAAAATCCAAAATGTTGATATAAACCAGTGTGCCACTAACGGAGGATGGTTTGCAAACACACATCAGTGTGACCTCAACAGCACCCAGGTAAGAAGGAACTTTGGAGCTCTGCTCCCAGCTATACTATCATGTCAGACTGTATACTGGAGGGTCTTCCCTATTATTGGGTAAATCCTCTGGAAATATCTTTTCATATATACATCTTCTATATATATATATATCACTATATTGATGATGAAAAAGCTGTTACTGAACTACACATTCCAGTTGCCCCAGGCAACGACCATAATGACTTTTTAATTGTTTTTATTTTATTTTTTCCAAACATACATACATAAGAAACAACAACACAAAACATACATACTTAGAATACATCAAGGATGGTAGGTTGGTTATATCCCAACAAGAAAAACCAAATATTTACAAAGTTTTTGAATGAAAAATAAATCAAGAAACACAATCCAGAATTAATCCAAATCATATAAATTTTTAACGTCTCCTAAGAAGGATATATTCTGTCCTATATTTCAAAAATGGAGGAGAACATTTCAGATTCCCTAATCATATCTAGCTTTACCTTCTTCTTTATCATCTTTCTCTCATTTCTTTTTTCTTCTTTTTCTTTTCCTTCATCTTTTGTATACCAACTTATCTTCTAACACCCTCCAGTACTTACTCGTTCTTTCTTTCATCTCTCTGACTTCTATCTTCTGGCTTATATCTTATCTTTCTTATCCTTATCTTCCTTTCCCTTTTCTTCTCCTTCCTCTTCAGTATTCTTTCTACCAACGGCCATAATGTTGAGGAATGGCCAGTTTCATTTTGGTAGCATCTCAAGGACAGATGTTCCCCATCCCATCTAATGTTCTTATTTAGACTTGTGCTGTAATAGAGCGATGTATGCTTTGAAAAAAATTCAGAAAAAGGACTTTGAACTCCACATGGGCACAAGCCCAGCACTTAACTGCTGGGCTTATATAGTGTTTTTTTGTTTTGTTTTTCTTTCTTTTCTTTTTTTTATGGGTATTCCTAGATATATGACTGTAATTGAACCTGGCATAAGTCATGATGATTATAAAGCGGCTCATCATTTGACTGTGGGATGCTGCAAGCTGTGATGTGACTGAGAGGGGTGGACACTGTAAGTGGAACTGGGCTGTAATTAGCTTTTACGAATGTCCATAATAACTTTGAATGGTCACTAAGTGACAAATCTTGAGGAATATTTATATTTTTCTATGTATTTCTATTGAGATTTATATATTCAGATTTTTATAGAGTAAAACACAAATCAAAAGAAAAAAAGAAATTATAGAATCAGAAAAAGAGAATGAAAAATGTAAAAAAATGTTATGACTTGAAATCTTCTTTTCAACAGATAGTTACAAATTTATAATCTCTCCTCCTTCTTACATATTACACAAATCCTTTCAGCCTTTCACTTAATCTGAATCTTCCTAAATCTTCAAGCCCATAAATCACCATATCATTATTTTCTTCTTTCAACAAAAAAATCCATACTGCATTAGGTTTCCAGTCTTTCAGGAAAAAAAATTTTTTTCTCTGACCAGATAGGTCATTTTTGCCATTTGTAAGAATTATGACCCTTTCACAATCCATTCCTCCACTATGGGGATTTTATTATACTTCCATGGGCTTACGAAGTACTTCTGAGAAGAAGAAAGAATTATTGTTCCACGGCTTCAATTCCCTAAACCAAACCCATTTTTACAGACATTGTGATAGCTCCTATCTTCTTAGTTTGCATCCTGTATGATTTGAAGCACTGCTGTTCATTAAAGAACCCTGCCACTTCTCAAACTTCCAAGGAAGTTTGGAAAAAAAATTGTAGCTGCTTTAAGGAATTTACTCATTAAGGTTAATGTAACTCTTTTGGGGGGGTTGAAATTTTTTATTGTTTTCCACATTAATTAAAATAACATAATTTCCAGCAAAACATACTTTTGTATGTGCATTTTATTCATCTACTACATTCTTTGCTTACAGGAAAAAAATAGGTATAAAAGGTATCAGCAACACAATATTCTCTATAATAAAAGTAAAAGCAGTCACATTATCTAATTGAGTTTTCATCAATAAAATTCTAAATATACATCTTATTCATCAGTTTGAATCTCATATTCTTCCAATTTCCCTTATTTATATAAGAAAGAAAAATATCCAAAAATAACAGTGTCCCTTCTACAAGTCAAAAACAGCAATCACAAATCTGGAGTTAAGTTCCACCTTAAAAGTTTGAGTATACATCCTAAAGGTTAATGTGACTCTTAAAGACCTAAACTGTATGAATGTAATATGCAAATATGTAGAGTAGCCATCAAGAAGGTACTGTCTTCAGAGTAGAGAGGAAAGAATCAACTGAATTCATGAAAAGAAGTAGAGCAATGTCTTAGACCAGTGTTTCATAACCTTAACAACTTTAAAATGAATGTTATGAAATTCACTTATGCTGGGTGAGGAATTCTGGGAATCGAAATCCACACATCTTAAAATTGCTGATGTTGTATAACACTACATTTCTTGTCAAATTAATCCTAATTTTAGATCTATAAAAATATTATATTTAGAGAAGTATAATGACTTGCTAATATTCATAAATTTTGTCTTCATTACTAAAACAAATATTAATGGGGTATGGTAATTTGCCATTATTGCAATGTATTAATTTATATATATTTCTAGCAATTGTTCTAAGAATTCATTTTTCCCCATTTTCATTTAACAGGTCCTCCCTGTTTTCATGATTTAAAATTCTTTGGGAAAGTAATTTCCTCTTTAAAACTGATACTTCATTTCATTGATTGTGGATGATATCATTATCTGCAAAAGTTCAATTTAAAATCAGAATATTTTCTTTTGGAATCAAGTGAGATTTCCTGCAGAGTTTACTCTGACATTCCTGTTATGAGGATAGTTTACCTCGATTTCATTTTAGACCTCCCTCTCTTTCTTTTTCTGATCAAGCTAAATGGCCCAATTAACACCATTACAATCAGCATGACTTTTCTTCCTCCATTTTTGCCTTCTTCACATTTTTTTTCTGCATCCCTGCTTCATCTTTTTTTTTCTTCTTACCTCCCTATATTGTTCTTCCCATCCATCTCCCTGCTGACTCATCTGCCACATTCAGCTGTTCTGTACTTTTGCAGCCCAGTAAGGCTTTAATGGGCATATCAGCATTGGAGCACTTTCTAGAGTATGTATCTCTGTGTGTGTTTCATTATGAGCACTGAACTCAACTTGCAATGAATATTGAGGGACTAGGTCCTTGCTTTTAGGCTTTAAAGTTAGATTTTTTCCACAGCTATAAATCTAGCACCACAAGTTCTAGAACATGTTCTGCGTGTTCTTCCAGGCTTGTAGACCAGTTAAATGTAAAGAAAAGAGGGGATTGAGTTTTTAAAAATGAAAGTAGTTTTGAAACAGTTCAGTTTTCACCGAGGGTAATAATGCCTTGTGCAGATAAGTTGGTATCCCCAAAGCTTGTCATGATCGAAGGATTTCTTGTAGTCAATAAAGCAGATGAAGATATTATTTTAATATTCATGAGATTTTCTCATGATCAAGCATGGATTTGCAATGTGGTCATGACTGCCATGATCCCTTCTGAAACCAACTTGAACATCTGATGATTTCCTTTTGACGTCAGCACATGTTGTTATTTGATCTTAAGAGAAAACTTGCTAGTATGAGAAATGAGAGCAATTGTACAGTAATTTAAGCAATGCTTGGAATTGCCCGTTTTGTCAATGGAGTGAACACTGATCATCTCCTACTGCTTGAAGAATATAAATTGTTCAAATGAGACAGACCCAACAAAAGAGGTGGAGGAGTTACCTTTATGTAAAGAAGTACTATATCTCTTTAGAAATACACAATACTAAGGGTGAAGGCTATCTTAAAGTATTTAGGTGAATATTAGAGGAAAAACTGACATTACTGTAGGTATGCACTATAGGCCACCCAACCAAACTGAAGAAATAGATGAACTTTTTGCATATCAATCAACTGATGTAGTCAGGAAACACGCTACAGCAGTAATGGGGGACTTTAACTATCCTGACATCAACTGGGAAACACTCTGAACAGAGTGGGAGATTGAACCATTTCCTGACTGCCTAGCTGAAAACTCTGTCATCTACAAGGTGGAGGAGGGAACTAGAGGGTCAGCTACACTGGACTTAATACTTACTAATAGGGATGAAATGGTTGAGTGAGTGGAAATTGTAGGAATTTGCAGGGAGTGTGACCATGTCATACATTATTCATCATAATGCAGAACTGAAGAGGTCTCTTGGATGAGAAGCGAAACATCTTCAAGGAAAAAGCAAAGGAAATTCTGTTGCCTTTTGAAAAACACCTTTGGGATACTGAATGAAATTTTTGAGAACATGGTACTGCCAGAAGACTGGAAAAGGGCTGGTGTGGTTCCAATCTTCAAGGGTAAAAAAGTAGATCCAGGAAACTACAAACCAATCAGCTTAACATCAAAACCTGAGGAAATCAAGCAGCAGATTTGTGAGCATCTAGAAATGAATAAAGTGATAAATTAAAGCTAGCAAGGGTTTGTAAAAAACAAATCATGCCATACAAAGCTTATTACCATCTTTCGTAAGGTGACTATATCAGGGAAATGCTATAGACATAGAATATTTGGATTTCCATAAGGCAGTTGACAAGGTAGACCATAGTTTACTTCTTGGTAAGATAGAATAATATGAAATAGACAGATTCCACATGGATGGGTTTGCATTTGGCTGATCAATTGCACTCAGCGGGTAGTCCTCAATGGAACTACATCTATATGGAGGGAAGCATGCAATGTGATATCTCAAGATTCAGTCTTGGATCCAATACTCTTTCATCATATCCATAAATTATCTAGATCAGATGATAGTAGAAAAAAGTTATCAGATTTGCAAGTGACACCAAGCTGGGAAGAATTGTCAACATTTTGGAAGATAGATTCAAGGTTCAAAAGAATCTTAACAGACTTGAGCATTGGGCCCTGAAGGGTATAGGGATGGGGCAGAACACATTGTAAAGTTGAACAGTCTTCTCTTTCAATAACAGCAATCATAACAGTGTACAAACTCCAGCAGCGCATGCTCTTTTTGCTGTCTCTTTTATAAACCCCACGCTTTAACTCGCTCCAGTCAATGGGAGCTCAACAGGCAGATGCCGGACTGTCTGCTCTCAGAGAGGAGGGGGAAAACTCTGTTAATTATCATCTCTGGCAGCCAGCTCTTCCGGCTCCGGATCTAACAGGCCCTATCCAATAAGATGCAGTTCAGTGGTAACAAAAGTAACGCCCTTCACTTAGACAATAAAAACTAAATGCATAGGTATAGAACAGGAGGTACCTGGCTCAACAATAGTAACTGTGACAGGGATCTAAGTGTCCTGGAAGATGACCACTTAAGTATAAGTTAACAGTGTGCTGCAGCTGCCAAAAAAGCCAATGCAATATAGAGCGATAGCATCAAGATCATGAGAAGTGATAGTACCATTCTCTGCTGCACAAGTGAGGTCACATTTGGAATACTGCATCCAGTTTTGGTCACCAGGATACAGAAAAGATGCTAGACTGCTAGAGACTCTAGAAAAAGTACAACAAAAATGATAAGGGGTCTTCAGGCTAAACCATACAATGAACAGCTAAGGGAATTAGGTATGTTTAGCCTAACAAAGAGAAGGCCTAGGAGAGACATGATAGCAATCTTACAATACTTGAAGGGCTGTTACAGGGATAGAGGCACTGGTTTATTCTCTATAGGACCTAAGTGTGCAACAATGGGTGGAAGATTGCCAGAGGGAGATTCAGTCTGGAAACAAGGAGGAAATTCCTGGCAATAAGAACAATTAATCAGTGGGACAGCTTGCCTCTAAGAAAAGATTGGACACAATTTGTCTGGGATGGTAAAAGGACTCCTACCTTGGACAGGTGGTTGGACTAGAAGACAGTCCAAGGTTTCTTCCAACCCTTTGAATCTATTATTCTATGACTCTTTGCTTCCTCCAATTTGTCTGCTGAGAAGATTAAATACAGTGGAGTTCTGAATATATTAAACTACCAGTTAGGCATTGCATAGACCTTTTCTTCCTGTGAAATAATCAGAGAAGCAAAATCTTGGCCCAATACAGACTGTGGCTTAATGTGTCTTCTGGTCCTTTAAGTATTCAATATGTATTCAGTACTAATGTTAGCTTTCCTTTTGGCTGTAGTTGCTTCTCAAGGGATTAGTATATTCTGCAGCATTAGTGATCCATTTAGGTTTTAGGAAAAGGGGATTTTGTCATCCAACATTTGGTTAGTGTAATGCTTAAATATTCAGCCATGGATGTCGAGAAAAGGAGGAGGGTATCATATTGAGCCAGCTAGAAAAAGGAAGCAAATGAAGAGTGCTTTACAGAAAACTCGAGACACTTGCTCCTAATTTAATCCAATAAGATGATAAGAAAAGATCAACTAAAGTACAGGGGAAAGGATAGAATCTTCATCTTAATCTCTTAAACATTCCACACAGACAAGCCACTGAGACATGAGAAGGCATTTCAGAAATTGCTAAGGCTGCCTTACTTGCTCTGATTCTGTTAGAATCAAAAATAAAATAAAATAAAAATAAAAAAAGTATTTTGATTGTGCAGAGCAAAATATCTTACTTCCAGACACAAAACCATCAACTGACACTAGATACCTGTCAAAGCTCATGTATATTAAAAGAAGACTGCTGTGATTAAACCTATTGTATATATTGAGGAGACTCTGGGAAAGTTTGTGGTGGGTTCTATTTTAAGAAGATACAGTACAGATAGTCCTCAACATACAACCACAATTGAGCCCACAATTTCTGTTGCTAGGTGAGAAATTTGTTAAGTGAGCTTTGCCCCATTTTATGGCCTTTCACTTGTTAAGTGAATCACTGTAGTTGTTAATTCAATAATATCGTTGTTAAGTGAATCTGGTTTCCCCATTGACTTTGCTTCTCAGAAGGTCACAAAAGGGGATCACATCACACTGGAAAACTGCAGCTGTCATAAATATGAATCAGTTGTCAAACATTCGAATGTAAATCACATGACCTTGGGGAGGCTGCAATGGTCATAAGTGTGAAAATGATCACTATTTTCAGTGCAGTTGTAACTTCAAACTGCCACTAAAACAATAGTATTAAGTTGAGGACTACCTGTATTGAGAATCTCTTCATTAAACTAAACTAATCAACTAAACTTGATTAAACCTCACTCCGTCAAAGATCTAGGAGTACTCATCTCAAAAGATCTCAGCCCTAGAGCTCACTGCAACAGCATTGCCAA
>JANHFO010001754.1:0-33967 GCA_032468095.1 Pareas carinatus
TGAGAGAAGAGAGAGAGTGCCTGGATTTGGGGGGGGAATGCATTTCCGCCCCAGCCTATTCAAACAGCCCCAAACTGAGCCACAGCAACGCGTGGTCGGGTCAGCTAGTATGCCTCCTATAGAAGTCAGGTGGTACAAGATTATGATGCTTTATTATTAGCAAGTTATACCACTGAAATACTTGGACCATGTAACTGGTTAAGTAAAAGTGCCCACGCTTTTAAGGAAGCATTTACACAAATAAAATGAGTCACAGCCATTTCTGTCCTTGTTAATGGAAACTATATATTTCTTAATTAGTGTTTTTAGCGTGTCTTCACAAAGCTACAACCTCCTCCAACAACTGTAGCACTAAATAGGTAGTAGACAAATAAGACAGTTTTGGAAAAGTGTTATTTCCAAGTATTGGACATGCAAGTTAATATCATATTCTTGAACAAAGTACTCAGATTAAAACTGTCATAAGGAATACTTGACAATTGCTATACTTGGTTAGCCCACGGGCTGCAACACTAAGAAAGTGTGCAGTAATGCAATTAATGAAAGAAAGTCCCTAGCCTTTTGTGATGGCTTATCAGAAAAAAAATACTGCTTAGAATTGTACAGTTGCACTTCTGTTTTCCTAGTTTTTTTGTGCTATTGTTGACTAACAGCATATTCTGCATCAAGGTGGTCTCTATATCTTTCTAAAAATGATACTAATGTCAACTGAGGTACTGAGAGTGCAATCCTGGTAGATCCTGCTTGCTATCTTGGTGTTCAACAAATGCAAGGGGAGTACATTAGTGTAACTGGTCATGCACAAACATACTTAACCTAAGCATCCATTGTGATGACAGGTGAGTTCTGGTGACACAGTAGCTGGCCATGTATTAGATCATTCATGAAGAGTGACTAGAAGCACCAAAGATGCCTTCCAACCCTGATCCAGTCTAAGCCATGTCCAATCCCTGCACTGTCTTCCTCTCAATGCAATGAAATATCAGATAATTGATACTAGAATTGGTCCCACAAACAGCATCCTGAGCAATCTCATAGTTACCATAGACATTATTTTGTCATTAATAAGACAGGTGAACCATCAAACAAGTTCATTTTGCAATTTGGCAGGGTTTATTTTCAAATCACTTGTGAGACAAATGTTTGATCAGCAAAATTACAAATGGACATTTATGAGTTTTCTGTATCTTTTTGTTGTGTGGAATTTTACAGTCCATACATGGTAGCACTAACCAAGCTGTTCATAGTAGCTATCTGTATATATTTATTTTAGTGATTTCTGCAAAGGAAAATATCACATGGTGTCTTTTCATGGATTTCAATGTTTTGCATTATTTATAAGAGTCAGTTGTGGACAAATTTCAGTATTCTGTACCATTTTGTTTGAGATTCTATATTATAATCTTCCTTCAATGAGTGTTAGTCGTTTACTCTTGCAAATGATATAAATTTATGTGCAGAGCAGAGCAAACAACTTCTCACTATGGATTAAGCGGACAAAATAGTCTTATTTGACGCAAGAAACTAAACTGGTCACTTTTTCAAGAGTAGTGCCAAACAAATTATTAAAATGCTTTACTTATTATAGTTGCAGTATGAACATTATGCAGAGGAATAGCATTCAGCTAGTGCTGATGTTATTAATACAGCTTTGTCTGCTTTTTTAAATCATGTTAGCATATTTAACACAGTGCATGTAGGACATGGCAATGTCAAGAACAAACAAAACATGTAAAAAAATCAGTTCTTGGATGGTCTATAAATCATGAGAGATTTGTCTATTTTTACCCATGAATTTTTGGAATTAAATAGTTAAAATGGTAATGTTTTATTCAAATCCTAGCATTGTTATAGTTCAATTAGTTGACATTTTTTGTTTTTAATGTGAATCGTAGTCACAGACCTCAGAAATGTGACCTTATACTCTACTTAATATACTCGCATTTTAGCAGTAGGACAGACTATAAATTTGAATAACGTTATTCAAGAAATCTCAGTTATGGTTGCCAAATAACATTATCAAACCATTAGCCTTAATGGCTTAAGGATTTTTAGTGCTTTTTCCAGGAATGGCTTTAGACAAACAGAACTCAGTATTTATTAGTTGCTTTCTTTTTGCTTTCCAATTACATAAATTTCAGAGATATAATGGACTATTATGTGTTAAAACAGTGCTTAAGCTCCACTCTGAAAGTCAGTTTAAAAATTTGAAACTTCAGGATTATGTTGAGGGATAGCCATATGAATATTGTGATTTAACACTTTTGGTAGTGTAAGGTTTTATGTTCCCTTCCGGTATCTCTTCCATCCAAAGCTACAACATTCAGGTATATGAGAAAATTATGTCATTCATATATAGAGAGCAAAGTGGGACACAAATTGATTCTTGTCTGTGAGTTTTTAAAATTGCTGGGTCTTTTCATAGGATCCACAATCACAAAAGACTTGAAATTACACAGTATTTTGTTTGAAGAAGAAACAAAGACTGGACGAAATGGAATGAATTGTCTTAAGAAGAAATGTAACTGCATGAAATCATAAATAGGAACATTCCACACTGCAGCATTAAATAGCAAATCGCTGCTGCTTTTGAGTCACCCAAATTACTTTTATGCAGGTATGATTAAATTTAAATAATCAAAATGAAAGACAGCTTTTCACTCATAAACAGTGAGTCAATTAGCATATTACTTTACACTTCTTTACTCAACCTTCTGGGGCTTTAATATTACATTGTACCAAAGTTTTCCATGTGATTAACTTTTGGTGACTCACTTATAAATGAAATTCAGCACTGCAGTAAAAAGAGTTAAATATGCATAGATTTGATGGGGAAATGATTGGAAACAATTCTTCAATATAACAATATTTTGGCTATCCAATAATTATTTAGATTCTAGTCACAAGCCTTCGTGATTGTTGTGAATCATCCTTTAAGATGCAGAATCTCCGAGTGCCATAATGACCAGATAGAACACAGAGAAGATATTGGATGTCATAGTCCCTATTTAACGTTAAGAGGTGAATTAATTGTTATGAAATAACTTAAAAATAAGTTATAAACAACTTCCTTTGATAATAGCTATACTCTGCCAGTACTTGTCTTCCATCTCTAAATATATTGATAACCTGTTTCTCTCCCATTTTCCTAGGTTGGAAATCTGAAATCTTGTCTGTTTTTATAAAGCCATCTTTCCTCAATTCCTTCCTCATTCTGGAGTATAGACCGAAAGGATGTTTTGACTAGCAATCCCTATACCCAGCTATCATAGGACCTAGTCTGAACTACATTCAGATTTACTGATTTGATTTGATAACCCATCTTCTCATCCTAAGCACTCACGATGGCCAACAAAAATTTTAAAAAATAAAATGAATTTTAAACATTTAAAATACAGATTAAAATTAATTTAAAAAATAAATCATTTAACAATTAAAGGTCAGACCAAAAAAAAGATGCATTTTTAAATATCTACTAAGCTTTCAGGCTAAATGCAGTTCCTGGGAAATTATCTCTGTATGAATTTATCAGAAAGAACTTTCACCTTGACTCCATAAACTCTTGCGGATTCAGGGATTGGAGCAATATGAAACAATAAATTACCAATAGGAGAGAATATATGGTGCTCAGAGTTGAACCCTGGAGTCCTTGGTGTTCTTTGAGCTTGGTTCTTTACAGAAATTTTATTACCTAACCGAGTGGTATCTTCAGTGCTAGAAGGGGGTAGTGTTTGGTCTCTGTTTATATACAGAGGCTTGCTGTCAACAGGAAACTAGAGATAAACAATATTTACAAACCATTCAAAAGAGTCAATAAAAAAGTTAAAAGTTAAAAAGGAAACAAAAAATCCAGATCACCTCCTCACCAGTAATCAGTGCCTAGCTAAGAAGGGATTAACACCAGACAAACAATCAAGCAGTAAACAACAGCCTAATCAAAGAACCAAGGAGAAAAAAACATGAAATTTTGCAAGCAAATAGCCAAGCTCAAAGAGCACAAAGAATTATACCAAAACAGTATAGGTATATATATACCCTGTTTCCCCAAAAGTAAGACATCCTCTGAAAATAAGACCTACATACAGTTTTGTCTCTCACTGAAATATAAGGCAATCCCCGAAAATAAGACCTGCTCGATAATAAGGCCTCGGACTTCTGGGCGGCCTTGGTGGAAAAATAAGACATCCCCTGAAAATAAGACCAAGTGCATCTTTGGGTGCAAAAATTAATATAAGACAGTGTCTTACTTTTGGGGAAACACGGTAGGTACAACACTATGTTACAACACTTTCACGAATACATTTCTACCATTTTCCAGGTCTACTTTGATTTCATTTTTTTGTTGACCTGATCTCAGAAAAAGAAGGAAATGAGTGTTTCAGTTGTTAAAACATACTGCAGGTCAAACAACTACCGTGTTTCTCCGAGAATAAAACACTGTCTTATATTAATTTTTGCTCCCAAAGGAGCACTAGGTCTTATTTTCGGGGTGTGTGTTACTTTGGGGGAAACACGGTAGATCCCCCACCCCCAAATAAAATCCCCCCTGGGAGGCTCCTTTTCTGATTGAGCGGGGTGCAGAGAAATGGGGTGGGCTGAAAACTGCAGCGCTCCGAATCTGTGCGTTTGCAGCCAGATGGGAGGCTCTGAATCTGTGTGTTTGCAGCCAGCCAGGAGGCTCCAAATTCACACGCTTGCAGTTGAGAAGCGCTTTGGAAGCGCTTCCAATAGCCGGCAAACGCGTGAATTCGGAGCCTCCCATTTGGCTGCAAACACGCGGATTCAAAGCGTGCTGGCTGGATGCAAACACGCGGATTCGGAGCGCTGCAGTTTTCAGCCCACCCCATCTCTCTGCACCTCGCTCAATCAGGTAAGGAGCCGCCCGGGGGGAAGGTGTTATTTGTGGTGGGGGTGGGCGATCTACCGTGTTTCCTCGAAAGTAAGGCATCTTCCGAAAATAATATTTTCGGGGAGGTCTTATTTTCAGGGGATGCCTTATATTCCTCCGAGAGGCAAAAATGTAGGTAGGTCTTCTTTTCGAAGGATGTTTTATTTTGGGGGAAAACACGGTACAATTACTTTATAAAAAGGGAAGTAATACGAGTGAGGCATAGTTTGTTCTTATAAACCAGTATCGGTAGCTACAAAACAATGCATTCTTTTCTAAAAATGAAATAAGTAATGACATAGGCAAACGGTCATTTTTGTTGCTTGTTATTTTGAATTGTTAAATTGCTTGGTGATCACACTGTTAGAGATTTAGCTCCTTCATTGCAGCACACCACATTACGCTTTAGTACACTATATTAGACAATGCATTAAGGTATTTGAATCACCAGTGAATTTTGTCTACAAAGTAGATGATTGCTCATAACTTCAGTGCTTTCCTGCCTTCTTATGAAAAAATTGGGAAAACAAAGAATATGAGGAGCGTTAAGTATGTAAATATTATAGTGCACCCTTTGTCCATTTCAGTGGGAGATTACTAGAAGAAATGAGACATTCTCTAGGCCAGAGGGTGGAAGTAGACGTGCTATTGGAAGATAATTCACGTTAGACCTAGCTAGCATGATAGCTTGTGGTTTAACAACTGTGGTGCCAGTTCTTCTGTTTCTGGTCAAACCCAAGCTAATCTTTGATTCTCAGTTTCGCTTCTTTGGACATGTTTAATACTGGAGCTGATCTATGTCAGCCAGTAGTTTTAATATTTTGGACGTGCAGGCAGATTTCCTTACAGGCCAATGCGACTCTGTCTATCTTTCATTTATAAGGTTTCGGCCTCATCAAGATGCAAATCCGGAGAAACCTCGAGTTACCGCTCTCATAGAAAGACTGATAGCTTATAAAAACAATGACCATGGGGCCTGGGTCAGAGGTGGAGACATCATCATTCAGAATTCAGGGTGAGTTCTCCAGAGCAAACTTGAGCATGTTGCTAAAGTGAATAGTTTTGAACAGGGCTGGCAGAGCTGACTATATTCATTAAACCTGGTCGTGTTGCTTTCTGGGAATGTAGCAGAAACATACTAGATTTGTATGCTTAAAAAAATATACAAACATATTTTTTGCTATTATCTTTTAAAGTTTGCTTTGAACCAGCCCCTTGTACTTATGGAAAATGGGTGCAGCTGCCAAGCTCTGATTCAACATTTTCTCCCTGCCTGCACTGAATTCTGAGTCGCATTTTGAAAATGTATTTATTTTAATGCTAATCAAAAGAAGCTGCTTTCTAAAACAAGTTATATTTTTTTCTCTCTCTCCTAGATTTGCAGACAATGGAATAGGCTTGACTTTTGCCAGGTTAGTATTGTTTGGCTTTATTTTCAGTGGTTGCCATTTATTGGACAACACTGGGCAGCGTACACACACAAAGAAACTCATTTATTGTATTTTATTTCTCCCCTAAAATAGGTCAGGGCAGCACACCCCCTTCCTATTTTAGTTTCCTGGAAATATTGTCAGATAGGCAATTTTTTAAAAAAATCAAGTTTCATCAGATTTTATTAGCCTAGTTTTCTCATCAGGCCACCATACAGATAAGCTGAAGCACAAAGGCAGAGACCCATGCAAGAATACAGCGAAGGTCATTTCTCCAGTTAAATGTGGCACACGCCTTGCTAGAATTGGATCTTTTACATCTGCTCACCGTCACCTGCCTTTGGTTTTGTGTTTGATAGTGATGGAAGCTTTCCGAGTGATGAAGGATCCAGCCAGGAAGTCTCAAACTCTCTTTTTGTTGGTGAAAGCAAGAATTATGGCTATTTAGGAGGCCAGAACAAATATTGGGGGACTGGAGGGACAAACAATAAAACACGCACATTACCTAGAAATCGGTAAGTGTTTTCATAACCTGAATGTGTGCTACAACTTGATGCCTGGATGATTTTGCGGTGGTATCAAGGATAGCTTTTGACAGGCCTCATGGCTTTATTGCTTAGTGAGACGCCTGCTACAATTTAGTTTTGAATTTATACTGCAGAATCCTTAGAAGCATACTGTGACTATTTTGCAAAAGTGAGATTCAAGGCAATTGTATCCATTAGAATGTCGTGGAAAACACCTGACTCGATATATTTGATTACCTGTATGGTTTTTGGTTTTTTTGTTCATTCTTTAGAATAGTGCAGAGGATGTCCTGTTTCTTTAGATTATGCATCTTTTTTTTCTTTATGAAAAGGACAATATCAGTTTCTTTAAAAGAAGTGATAATCAGAAAGATGTAAATTGATGGATGGATACCAGCATTGATTTCTTTTGACAAGGAGTTAGCATGGAAGATTGCCAGCCAGTTTCAGGCATTCTTCTGTTACTCCTAAATACAGCAAGGCATAGCTAAGAATGGTAGACATTACCATATTATCCTCACTTTTTATCATCTACCCTTGTTCCCGGTCGTCAAAAAATGATTGCTTGAAAATGTTGCCATGATTTTAACATGATTTTAAATGTGTTTTCTATTTCATTCCTGGTATTTTTAAATGATGCCTTTAAACTAATAGTAAAAAAAAATTAGCAATAAATAAAAACATACACATGCATCTTTAAACAATCTATATATGTGCTGCAGAAATACAGCCCAGTCAGAATTCATGTAGAATTATAATGAGCTAAACTGTTTCTATGATGATAAAATTATATTCATTGATTATGTGCCATGAAGTCATTTTCTACTCTTAGTGAACACATAATGCTGCACTCATAACCGAGTCCATCCACCTTGTGCTGGTCTTCCTCTTCTTCTATTTCTTTCCACCTTTCCCAGCATTAGAACTTTCTCCAGAGAGTTGGGCCTTCACATAATGTGTCCAAAGTAGGATAATTTGAGCCTTTCGAATTGTGCCTCAAATGAAAACTCACAGTTGATTTGTTCATTGATACGCCAATTAGTTTTCTTGGCTTTCACAGCATTCTCAGGAGTCTTCTCCAAACCAAAAGTTCAAAGGCATTATCCATCTTCCTATCCTATTTCAACTTTTGCTTCTGTAGAGTATAACACTATTCCATGACTTGCGCAGTTCTGATTTCTGTAGGTATAGCCACATCACCACATCTGAATATCTTTTCCAAGGCTTCCATGTTTGTTCTACTGAGTGCTAATCTGTGGCATATTTTTTGACTATTTGTTCCTCTACTGTTGATGATTGATCTTAAAAGGCAAAAGCTAATATCATTTAAGTATCCTTGTTTCTTTTGGATCTGTTGATTTACCAGTATTGTAAGACTTGTGCTTATCTGTCCTCAAATGGATTGGAAATAAGACTCAAAATTAAACAAACACCCACTGGTTCCTTGGTATCATTTACCCATATAATTATTCTTCTTAAGGTGCTTCAGGGGACTCAACAGCTACCACTTCCCATTAGGCTAATCAGCAGGAGAAGAACAAGGATCAAATTAATTAATTGTAAATTTCCCCATAATTTGAACATTATTTCACTGAGTCTCATTATATTTAATGGCTTTTATTCCCTAATAACTCTCCTAAGTCTTAGCTGCTTATTCTGTAAACATTTACGTCAGCAAGAAAATGATGCTTCTAAACATTTGCCTTCTTTTACAGGACTTATCCAATCCGAGGATTTCAAATTTATGATGGGCCTATTCGCCTCACCAAATGTACATTCAATAATTTTATGCCAACTACTGATAGATTCACTAGTGCAATTGGGTTCCTACTGAAAAACACCTGGCAAATTACACCTCAGAACAATATTTCCCTGGTGACATTTGGTGAAAATGTAAGTTTTCTAATTAAAGAAGCTTTTTCCACATAAGAAAGGAAAAGCGTTTGAAGACAATAAGGGAAATTAGTGGCATTAGATTAATTTCACTGTGAGGAGGATGAACAGTTTATAAATTATACAATAAATGAATAAGAAAATAATGTCTTTTTGTCTTATAAGGTTTCTTTAAAAGTCTTTTTTGGTAAACCTGGCCCATGGTTTGAAGAAGCTGATCTAGATGGTGACAAGAATTCAATATTCCATGATGTTGATGGATCGGTGACAGGTTACAAGGACACTTACGTTGGTAGAATGGATAACTATCTGATTCAACATCCAGACTGTTCTAACTTTGTCAAATGGAATGGCGTAGTCTGCAGTGGAACTTTTGCTCAGGTAAAAGAGAGATGTAAATGTTCTGTTGTATACATGAAACGTGAATAGTATGTCTGATTTCTAGAGAAAAAGGTTGCATTATTAATTTGTATTTATATTTAAATTCAGCAGTCGCAATATTTGTTAGCTGACTATATCTTCTATCTTTTTGTCTTCTCATCCACACCCATACAATGATTGTGTTTGGATTATAGTCTAAACCACAAATTATCCCCCACTTTTTATCCTGTGGTGCAGCTAGTTATGGCTCAATCAAAACCCAAAAGATTAAGTTAATTCAGAATTAGGTTGACATGAATAAAAACATAGTCACACAATGACTGTAAAGCCATTGACTAAGATGGATGGCTTTAGAAGTTGAATAAATAAATAAAATTAAATAGATAAATGTATCATTAAGTCGCCACCATCTCTAATTATTTTAAAAATAATACTAATTAGTGCAAAAGACTAGCATGAAGAAAGCAAATATAGGGTCAGATATATAAAGAAAGAGTAATTCTTGTATATTGTTCGAAACCAATAATATTGTTTAACCATGTCATATTCATAGTTTTTCTACTCCCTAGGACATGAGAGAAAGAAGCATAAGTAACATATTGAGGTGTCTATCCTTGTTCTGTAATAAAATTGCTTTGTTTTAATAATACAGCCTTTAATGTGTCATATTGTGTAAAGATTAGAATAGAGCTATGATTTCACCAGGAAGAGATTATGTTGAAACTCATCCTGTTCTTAGAGGGTTAGAAAACTTAAATATCTGACTCATAGTCTCTTCAGCATTCCTGAATGTGGTTTTCTTTCTTCAAGTCTACCTAAAGCTTAATTGTTCCTTCAGTCAAATCAGAAACAAGTCAACCCATGACCTCTATATATTTTTTTATTCTTATGGCAAATACGGTTAGGTTAAATAGCAAAAAAAGAGAGGGTAACTGCTCACAGTGAGGACTTCCTAAGCCCCAAAACCCATATCCACCCCATAGTTTTAATTGAATCAATCTTGCTATTGTTTTCCTTAGATCACACAATTCTTTGTTAAAATAGTTTCCTTCATTCAGATTTCTTATGTAATTAAGACTTGTCTTGCATCCAGGTCATTCGTACCGCATGTGCTTTTGATAGATCAGCCTTTGTCATTTCATAAGACTTAGCATTTCCCCTCTAGGTATACATCCAGACCCGTAACCCACAGAATCTAACCATGACTATGGTACGAGACGAGTATCCTTCCAACCCTATGATACTTCGAGGCATTAATAATCAGAAAGCTGACTTCCAACAATACCAGCCAGTTGTAATGCTTCAAAAGGGCTACACGATACACTGGAATGGACAATCTCCACAAATAACTTTCCTGTACCTCATTAATTTCAACAAGTACGTTTGCATGTGGTATTCTGTTGTGATAGATTGCTATACTATTTAAACATGTAATCAATAGTGTTTGTGGACTTTAGGTTCTGTGCAACCTGACAGTCCTCTGGAATGTGTAGGTAAGAATCTTTATTGTGGTCAATCAACAGTCAAAACATATATGTTGGGAATATTGACAGCCAATTGGATAAATAGATCAATGCAATTTCTGTGTAACTTACACATTACAGGACTAATTGTGACCATACTTAAGAAAATAGAATCATCTGAATTTGAAAGGAAAGTCTTAAAACTGATAAGAGTGACCAGGATATTTAATTAGATGTGGAGTAACGACTCATGACACATGCCAGTATAAAATAAACAGCATAATGAAAATCGTTTAGTGATTTCAAAAACTTTTTCACTAGATAGGCATAGTCTGAAACTGAATGGGCTGCCCTTCTATCTTCCCTTTAAAACCACCATTAGAAGCGCATTGAATCATGGGAAAATTTAAGTCCTCCTTAATTTGAAAACAGAAATTGGTTAAATACCTTCAAATCTATACGGGCTTAGCGTTATCATGGGAAAGAGACACCTGGTCTGTTTGAAACTCGGTTTGCTTAAGTCATTGCTTAATTGTCTGTGCTGTAAGTTTTTGCCTTTAACTCTGCTTTAGCCCCTAATAAGTGGCGCTGCCTTTTCTTGTTAAATTTTCAGCTCTCAAATAGTCTTTGTTGAATAAAAATGGTAAATGTAGCAAAGAGCAAATTGTAAAATCATAAATGACAATGCTTTTCATCATTTTTTCTTTTTCAGGAATGACTGGATTCGAATTGGCCTCTGTTACCCACCAGACGCCTCTTTTCAAGTATCCTTTGATGTATTCCAGAGACAGGCATCTGCTTATTATAACATGGAGGATTATGTTGCCGTGTCTTCCATGGCAGAGCTGCAGAAGAGGCGAACAGAGAAGATTTTTTATTTTGATGACAGCACTGGGTAGACATTTTTCATAAAAAATAAAAGTAGAGCTCTACGTCTAAAGACTGTTTGGTCTGGCTGTCTTAAGAGTTGAGAGATGCAGCATGGATGCAGTTCTAAGAGAAATCCTTGTGGTTTGTGGTTATGAACAGATTTATGGCTGAAGGGTCATTTTTCTAAACGTTAGCACAAGCTAGGCTTTTAAGAATGCCCAGGAATTATATTCCATTCGGTCATCGATTTCATTATCTATCATAGATCATTCTCTCCAGGACTGTATCTTCTCTTCACCATGAGCTTGAATGCGTTTAATCATACAAACATTGTTTCTCTCATCTACACATAAATGGTGTGCTAGAAAGAAGGAGCTCTCGTTGATAGGAGATATGTAAAATAAACAGTTGTGCCATTATAGCATTTTTTGGAATGGCCTGCGCTCTGCTTGATATTTCTTTACTTCTGTATTCCTCGGCAGGCTGTTGTTTCTGTTCCTGCACGCCAAATATCACAGAGAAGGGCACAGTTACTGTTCATCTCAGGGATGTGAAAGAGTCAAAATACAGGCCAGCTTTCAGTCAAAGTCTTATAGTAACTGCTCAGCAAATGCGTATCCAAAGTACTTCCAGAAACCAACTGCTGTGAAAAAAATGCCCACCAAAATAACTAACGTCTGCCAGAAATGTGGCTCAGACCAGGTGAGAAATGATTGTAGAGGTAAGATTGTACAACACATAAATATTGAATGGCTTATTCCATAGTAATCTGTCTGGTTGCAGGTGAGTTGCAGAAAGAATTGAATGCATTTCTCAAGGAAAATATGTAAGGGAACCTGTCAAGCACAGTTCACAGAATTGTGTTTAGTAGAACTGGCAAAAAATTATTATTTTATTATTATGAAATATATTTACTGCCCATCTCGTGTCAAATGACTCCGAATGGGTTACAGCATAAAGCTATTTAAAAAACTATTAAAATCATAGCAAAAGGTAAAAACTCTTCCAAAAAAAATGGAAGAGTTAAATCCAGAGTTCATCCAGTAGTACTTAGAATAGAAGCAATGTTTTACTATTTAGAAACATTCTTCATTTGGGGTACAGTATCATTAAAATGCTGATAATACCCGAGGCCAAACTAAGGATGCTTCAAAGTACTAGCTAGTCCTTAGGGTTCATCAGAATTTCATGAGTCAAAACAAGCTTAAGATTAAATCCCTGCAAGATGGATATGCTATTTGTCAGCAGTCAATGTGACCTGATCCAGTTCCAATTCTGGAAATGCCTTCTGGAAGTATTCCTAAATCCATAAATGGAGCCCATGGCCCAGAAGGTGAGTGGGTGGCCCAGTTTTGGATGGCCAATTGCAAGAATTTGAGGGCTGGATTGTGTTCATGTCATCTTGTGTATAGATTTCTTAACAGACTAAACATGGAATGATTTTTCTTCAACTGGAGCTAAGTAAGGCAGCTGCTAATTGGGGGTAACTGTTGCATTGGTCACTGAATTGGTTCCAGGTCCAATTCAAAATTGGTTATCTCTTTTAAAGTTCCTCATGGGTTGATGCCAAGACTCCTGTAAGATCATCTTTCCTACCCAGATGTGGCTTCTTTGTGTGATCTTCAAGTAAGGGATAGCACAGGGTTTTCACCATGGGAGATAGCAGAGCTGAGTGATGGGTCTTCTCAGCTGGGAGTCATGCCCATGGAATCATTTGCCCCCTTGGGTGGAGGAAATCAACAACTTTTTGGCTTTCAACAATCTCTTTGAAAACTTATTCTGCAGTGAATGTGAGTGTCATTGATACTAAGGTTGCCATAGGTTATTGTTGTTATTGTTGTTGCTTTACTTTGGTTGTAAAAGTCCTAGGAGTGGACTTTTGTATGAATAAGTAATTTCCCAGATGGTTGACACTATAATTTCTACAGTTCTTGTCAGGAATTTTGCTGATTTAGGCTTTGGAGTACAAAATCCAAAATAATTGATGATTACTAGGCAGCCTGTCCTTGCTTTATTGGTATAGCTGCCAGAAAATAGTGATAAATAAAGTAGAAAGAAAGAAGCAGCTTGATGGCCAACAAAATAATTCATCATTGTTTTTCTGTGTGTACTTTTTTATAATATCATGGCTTTTTTCTGTATTGCTTCATTTCTGAGTTATCTTCTAAAAATATTTTCTTAGGAAAATTATAGTCCATTGATTTATATTATTTTTAAAGTAAGCTGCCAGTTTAATGGACTAATGGGAAGAATAGGTATCCAGAATGTAACTTGATCCATACATAAAATGAAAAATGAGGTTTTATACATATATAAAATTGAACGGGATTTTACTCATGTGCAAATCTGTACAGGATCCAGTACACCTCAGGAGCCCTTTATCTTAAATCATAGATTTATTTTAGGAACTTTTCTGTGATTCAACGAAAATGCATTCTTTTTCATTTTACCTTACATGGATGCTTTTATATCTTTGCATGATTTTGTTTTTTGCCAATTCAATAGTCTATTCCAACAGGAACTGTCAAACAATACTAAAAAAAAGTACTACTTTTAAATAAATATGGCATTCTTAACATTCAGGTGGTATTTACCAGTGATCCTCATCAAGGCTACATTTTTGTGAAAATCCAAACTTCAGAATCACAAGGGAGCCAAGAATATTCAATCTCTGTAAGTATTCTTGCACTCTTCTTTTCAGTGTGAGAGGCTGTCTTACAGACTTTTAAGTGAGTGAGTGAGTGAGTGATGTAGAACCTTGTGAGTTGTCTCTGCCTGCCTTTCATGAAAATGCCAGGAAGCCATGGCTGCAGACTACTTCCCCTTGTGAAAAAGGTGTGGCTATGTGTGAATCTGACCAACCCAGAGAACAATCTCCTGGCTGCTTCATGAACAAAACAAAGACAATCTTACTTAATGAAATAGAGAAAGTGGTTGTTCTCCTTGGTCTAAGCCAGCTGCCCATCCTGCCTGATACACAAAAACAACAGACGAGAACCAGAGAAAACAGTCTTTCTGAAGCATGGATTGAAAGAGACTCCAAGGCATCTCTGCTTATCTCAGTTTGATGAACAGGGGATAAAGTGGGTGAGAGTTAGTCTCTTGTCTTATGAGGAAGAGAGCTGGGTTTAGCCCTCCCGAGCTGGATCTGTTCTGTTTTAGGATCTAGCTGCTTAATCGGCTTTATACCTTTCTGCAAACAGGAGAAAGAAAAAATAAGTGAGGGGATTGACATTTTCAGCCTTCCTGTTGCTGCATATTTTGACATGATTGCTTTTCAGAATGCCTTTGATAAATTTCTGAGGAGAATTTCCACACTAACATACAATAGTGATGTTTTAATACTCTTCATTCTTAGAAGAAGAAGCAGTTACTTAAATTGGGAGGAAGGAGTCAGCATTAATTTATCTCCTTCCACTTTTCAACTTCACAACAGAATATAGAACTTCAAAGTAAATCTTTCAGTTGACTAGTATTTATGTCCAAGAGCTTAATGTGAGCATTATCCTTATACTGTGATCAAAATTCAGGATTGGAGGGGAAAGATGTAGACTGAGGGTTTACAAGTGAGAGTTTTATTTAAATCACAAGGCAATTGAAAGGAAAGCATAAACTGCAGACTGCAGTGACAGATTTGCCATTAATAATGCTAAATAAAAACATATATTCAAGGCCGGAAACGAGTCTCTTTTCCCAGGCTCAAAATGTGTCCCCTGTACACATATGTGGCTACCATAGAGCATGGTTTTTAAAAGGAGGCCATTAATAGTTTCTTTGGGGGCGCCATTAATAGTAATTGTCCACTGCCAGAAATTAAGTATAGATAGTCCTCAACATATGACCACAGTTGAGACTGGAACTTCCATTGCTAAGGAAAGCAGTCATTAACTGAGTCACATCCAATTTTACAATTCTATTTTGTGCAGTTGCTAAGTGAACCTCAGGGTCCGTAGGTGAACCCAGCTTGCTCTATTGACTTTGCTTGTCGGCTGTGAAAGTCGCAGATGGTGATAGCAGTAACAATAGTACTTAAACTTGTATACCAACTCATAGTGCTTTTCAGCCCCATCTAAGTGGTTTACAGAGTGAACATATTGTCCACAACAACCTAGGTCCTCATTTTACTGACCTTGGAAGGATGGAAGGTTGACTCAACTTGAGCCAGTGATAATCCAACTGCTGAACTGCTGGCAGTCAGTCGTCAGCAGAATTAGCCTGCAGTACTGCACCCTACCCACTGCACCACCACATGACCTGGGATGCTGCAACCCTCATAAATATATGACAGTTGCCAAGGTCCCAAATTTTGATCCGTAGGGACACTGCAATGGTCATATGTGTGAGGACCAGTCATCAGTCACTTTTTTCAGTACCACGGTAATTTCAAATGGTTGCTAAACAAATGGTTCAGTGCGTTGAAGCCAAACCATGGTAAATGCAGGGGCAGTCTGTTAGTGGCAGAAGATTACTGTATTTGCAAATGACTCTTATAGGCATGGAAAAACAAATGATTTTAAGAAGTTTTTCCTTTCAGGTCAATGGTGTCAAGTTTCCAGTGAAAGGGGTAGGCCTTCTTGCCATAGTCATTGATGCCTGCGTGGGTAAAGTAACAAAAGAAACCTTTTTTCCTGAAGAGAAGATCAAGCTGATAGAAAATTATATAAAAACTGGAATTCCCCAAAGGTAGGTCAATATAGTATAAATCCCATCAGCTAACTAGTAGCCTAAGTGGCTAGAACAATGCAAATCTAGAATTTCTTTTTAAAATCCACAAAAATGCTGTCAGAATAGTTAGGTGTTTTATAAAAGAACAAAGAACTTTCATTTTGTAAATAGTTTTCTAAAGTTCAATGTAGAATTTTTTTTTTTCATGTTTTCTGAGTCCTTCTGGAGAAGGGCGGTATATAAGTCTAAACAAATAAATAAATAAATTATTGCCATGAACAATAATTAACATTCAAAATGCTGGCACGACTGTCATACTCTTTGATTAAAACATCCTGGTCATGTTTAACTTGTGCTAGAAATGATTCTGCAGTTTGATCAGTTTTGGAATTTGAGCATATGCTAATATTGTTCTGTAGATTTAATTGTGTTCAATAGATGGGAAATCTCAAGACAGCATTGAACATTTTCAAAATCTTTTTTGTTTCCACTTGGCTTCTGAGACCTCATCGCTTATTTTAATAATCTTTTCTTTCCACCCACAAAATGATCTCATTCAGGGTTTTTTTGTAAAGAAGAGAAAGAAAATAGAAATTCTAGGTATTCTGTAGAGAAGATGTCTCTGACCTTGGTCCCTTTAAGGCTTGTGGACTTCAACTCCCAGAGTCCTCAAGCCTTAAAGGGACCAAGGTAGGAGACCTCTGCTGTATAGAGTGTACCATATTGCAAGATGTATAAACAAGATTAATATATTCAAAGCATATTGAAATTATTTTTGCAGCTTTCAGAATCTCTCGGTATGACTCATATTTATTAGCTGCAGTAAATCAGTCTTTTTCCCTGCTCTCCAACTTTGTCTGATCAGCATTTTTCTCTTAGGTCTTTAGTTGTGTTAACCAGCAGAGGGAATATAACAGACCTTAACATTTCTCAAGCCTTAATGACCCTGGGGACAGCAAAACCACCAAATCTTCACAATGCAGGTTTGTTTGCTTTCGAGACCATTTCCCCCCCACAACTTTTAAAATCAAGTTCTAAAGAATGCACAAATTAGAATTGATGTGTATTTTATGAGATTTGGGCATTTTTTGTATCTGCAGTGTTGCCAGAGCAAAATTAATTTATTATCTGTTGAGATGTCAAATATCATTTAGACTTGCTATTTTTTTCTACCTTCTGTTTCAGAGATAATTCGCTTCCTGGGATTCAGAGGGAACTTTAAGCCATCTTGGGTAAAGCTCTTTAATAGTTCTGCTGTGCAGGACTTCGATGTGATTGAAAAGTTCATCCCTTTGCAACTGGAGGAATATGGTTGTGCCAGAGTGAATACAAGCAAACGGAAAGATCTGGAACTCTTAAAGCAGGCTCTAAGAATGCAATAGGAATTGAAGTGCCTAGGAAGGAGTACTGAAGACAATGTGAACTAATTTATTTATTTGCTGGGATCTTAAAATATATTATTATCCCACTTGCTATTTTGATCTGGACATATGCCTAAACCAAATGCTTGAATGGCAGCCTGTGCACCTTTGGATTGTAAAAATATTAAAAAATAAAAAAGTATTTGTTAAAAATATCATTCCTTTGGCAGGTGTGTTTCTAATATCATGTTTTAAAAAGTCTTTCATTTGAGAGATGGCATTGTAGTCTCAAGAGAAAAAAAACCTATTGGAGAGATTAGGATTGTTTATTTTGGACTGCTTGAAAATCTTAACCAAAGACTGGCATTACTGTGTTATTTAAAAGCCGGTTTTGTTTCTAATTTTGCAGCTTATTTTCCCTTTTTTTTAAAAAAAAACACCCTTGTCCTCGTGACTCTCCACGTGAATAGTGAACGAGTCAGACAAAACAGATTCTGACAAGAATTCTCTAGATGTGGGAAGTTATATTTTGGAGGTTTTTCCAACCATGGATGCTGTTTCTTGGCCATTCTGTCATCTCATTGTGGTATCATTGGATACAGAGAAGATGGGTTAGGAAACTGAGTCCCTGTGTAACAAAATGCAATTCAGTGGTGAGAAAAGTAAGGCTTTACCCTTAGGCAATAAGAACCAAATGCACAGGTATAGTGCTCTATACCTGGCTCAACAGCAGTAACTGTGAGAGGGATCCATGAGCCAGCTGCAGTTGCTGAAAGTCCTAGGCTGCATCAACAGACAAAAAGCATTAAGATTACGTGAACTGTTACTACCACTTTATACTGCTTTGGTGAGACCACATATGGAATACTGCATCCAGTTTTGGTCACCATGATTCAAAAAAGTTGTTGAAACTCTAGAAAGTGTGCAGAGGACCAACAAAGATGATTAGTGGATTGGAGGCTAAAACATATGAGAAACGGTTGCAGGTACTGGGTATATCTAGTCTAACAAAAAGGAGAACGATGGGTGACATGGCAGCAGTCTTCCAATATTTGAGAGCTTTCACAGAGGAGGTCTGTCCATTCTCAAAAGCACCTGGGGGCAGACTAAGGTTAATGGATGAAAACCTGTCGAGAGATCCAACCTAGAACTAAAGAGAAATTTCCTGACAGTGAGAACAATTAATCATCTCCATCGCAGGAGATTTTTAGAAAGAGATTGGACAGTCATTTGTCCAGAATGGTACAGGGGTTCAAGGGTTGGACCAGAAGAACTCCAAAATCTCTTTCAAGTCTTGTTATTCTGTCTCTGTCCTAGCAGTTGTGCTAGAACTCAGAACATAGTAGCAATAGCAATAGCAGTTAGACTTATATACCGCTTCACAGTGCTTTATAGCCCTCTCTAAGCGGTTTACAGAAATCAGCCTATTGCCCCCAACAATCTGGGTCCTCATTTGACCGACCTCTGAAGGATGGAAGGCTGAGTCAACCTTAAGCTAGTGGGACTCGAACTGCTGAACTTACAGCTGACTGTTAACAGAAGTCGAATGCAGTACTGCACTCTAACCACTGCGCCACTATATATAATAATAATAATAAATAATAAAGATAATAAAATCCTGATCTTCAAAATTATATTTCAGATATGAAGCATTAAATATTTGTAAAAAGATTAGGTTATATAAGGTGTAATAGCAAGGCTAAGGACTGAGTTGATAATAAATCAATATTTGGCTACTATAGTGAGAAACCCATATTATTTTGCTAAACTAGATTTGGAAACTAAAATGCCATTCAGATTTTGCTTGGCCCTGTTGATGAACACTAGATCCTATCCAATTTGAACCATAATATTCGAAAGATTATGTGGTGACTGTGCCCAGTATCAATATTCCTTCCCTTTCTTTTCTTCATTGTACAATGGCTCACTCCCAGCAAAGTCTACTCCCATTTTTTTGGAGGGGTGTGCGGACTAGAAGGCCTCCAGGGACCCCCCCCCCACCCTTATGATTCTACAATTCTCCTGATCTCTCTTTTAAGAATCTTGACTAGCAGTAATTTGGAGAAATCAAAGAACTGTTGCCATTGTTAGCGAAATGATGGTATGGCTTAAGGGCAGTTTCTTATATAGTATGTATAAACTTCATTTATAGTCAATTTTTAGCCAGCTTGATCAGGTCTGACTCCTGTTTCCAAGGAACTAATTATTTGGCAGAACTATGGACCTTCATTACTAATATCCTTTACTGTTGACCGAAATTGCACTGAAATTTCAGAAACTTCTGTAAGGTAAAATATTGTGGGAAATTAGCCCATCTCTCACATATTTCTAAATGTGTAGACAATTTACTGAAACTTCTCACTCAATGACATTTCTCTTTAAGTTTGGTTAGCTTAGCCAAATTCAACAAAGATGTCTATATGAATGTGTAGATTTGGGAGAAACTGGATTTTTTACAAAGGTTTGAAAATTTTATACAAAAATATTCTTAGACTTAGGCATCAAAAAATTCATACCTTGTCCAGCAAATTTCCTGACAATCTCTCCACATATCCAGCCAATTGACCTAAGTGCCATTTTTTAAATGCTTGCTACCACTACTTGTTAGAGGATGGTGTCTTCCAATCAAACAAATGGTTCAGGCCACAAATGACAGCATCTCATACATATTCATATCTTTACCTTCAAGGCAGGAGACCTTTATGAGAACATAATGTACTTCTCAAACACAGTACAGCCTGGGGCAATCAGTGTGTGTCATGTATACCAAATTAACCTCATTTTAAAAGACAGGATTTTCAAATAATTCCAATATACTGGAATGAAGGAATGTAGGAGATTACCTGAAAACAATGGGGACATCTTCAGCATTGTTAAGATTTATTATCATTAGCAGACTCAAATCTAAAATTCAAGACCAAAGGGGATGTGGGGGACAAGGCCAAAGGGAACGAGTGGGGGACAAGGTCAGATTTCTGAGTTATATAAAATTCAGAACAAATAAAATGTTCCGAATTTCATACTCTTGATTTTTAAAATGCAAGCCTCTATTTCTCAAGATTGAGACTCATGATTTCCTGATTTCCAACCCATTTAAAAGTATTTTGCTTTCAGAACCCCCCCCAAATAGTTTTTTTCCCTCTTTCCTTAATTTCTTCCTTGTATTGTCTAATTGTGATTGTGTTCGCGAGATTATAGACCCTCAATCATTACACTAGGTGCAGGTTAGTTACTATAATAATAATATTTTATGATAAAAGTTTGAAATACATGTTATTTTCAGAGAAATGTATGGTTGAAAGGTTCATATGATTCAGAGTTATACATTAAATACTTTAGATTGGAAGGTCAAATAGAAAAAACAATGTCTATGGAGATTCCCAATATTACAAAAATAATAAGAATGACTGGTATAGCACACTGCATTATACAATACATCAATACTATATCTGATGGTTCACATTTACATAAAGTAATTTCAGCAAGCAGATATAAAAGGAAAAAGTCACTTTATTTAAATATCCCCTCTTTTCACATGACAAAACACATTTGCCCAGCTTTCAATGTCATGAAATACCACCTCAACATTTTATTTTTAAAAATTCATTGTGCATGGACTTTGTCAGATAAAAATAAATCTAATAAATAATTTACACATCAGTTTACTTTTGCTGTGTTTTGGAATTCCAACATTTTATACTCTTCAGCAAATGTTGATTTATTAGGCACATAAAGCTCCAGAAAATCAATAAAACCAATTGAAAATTTTGGTATATTTTTAATTTTTAAAAAAGAGAAATTACAGAATGGAGAATAAAGAATTAAATATTATTATGCAATTAAAACTTCTTTAAAATTTAAAGTGTTCATTTTGTACAGCTTTGTTGTGCTACTTAATCTACTATTACATTTCATAGTAATATATGCATTATTTAAATATCAGCTGTTTTTGAAACATTATGGAGTCAATTCAAAATATTTTAAATACTATTTAAGATTTCCTTCTTCTAAGACTTCAAATATATCATCTAGTGTGCAATGAAGACATCTCAGATGTTCATTTAGTTCCTGTTCCAAATAGCCAGTAATGACACATCCTATCCAGGTATTAAACACATTATATCCAACCCCAAAACCATCTGGCACCACTGGTCCAAATCCACCATAATTAACTGCTGGAGTGCTTAGTGTACTGGTTGAAATGTTAATGTGGTTTATGTTTTTATAGGCTGGATCTTTATAAATATCAGGAATAGTTCCACCTCTGCACTGGACAAGGTACTTCAAAGCAAATAAGTGGCGATCAAATCCTTGACCTGGATTAAAAAAAAGAGGCAGATTCACTGACTATAAAGAGTGAGTAGGATATTTATACTATGAACACATGACAGGTATGTACAGAACATGATGAAATCAAGCACCATCTAACTATATACTATATATATTCACTCTGAAGACTCATTGATATCAACAGACTCTGGACATAATTTTTTTTGCATTGAAGTAATGGAATTCCGAGTACTTGTTTGGTCGACTGCTTAACAAAATCACTCCTCCTATTTTATCATGTTAACATATAAATATTATAACTCTCCAAAAAGAGACTGAATAGTTTCACAGTACACTAAGATATGAACTAATTGGTATGGTTTTGCTTAAGTTGTTGCATGAGTCCAGCCATTGAGCTTTATATAACTTGGGTTATGATTTAATGTGCGGTATATAAATCCAAATATTTGTGACTTATATAATAAATTCCACAAGTACTATATCATCAGTACAGTGAATCTGCTTTCTGCTTTTAATATTTTATTATTTTATCTATTTCTTTTCCAATTTTTTCCTCATTCTGTTCTCTACTTACTTTTTCATGTTCCTTGTTATATATTATTTCCATATTATTTAAAATACCACATAGCTATTTTATAAATGACAATAAAAATAATCTGAAAACTTCAGGATTTTTCATGGGATCCTAATTGGGAGTGTCACAGACACACACACAAAGACACACATGCATACACCAGTCTGAATTTTGTCAGAGGGAATACAGGATGTTTATGAAAATATCTTTTTTTATCAGTTTTCCACCAAACATTCAAAAACCAGCTATACAAGCAAATGGGGACATGAATTTTAGCTGCTTACCTGGAACTATGGTTGTTTATGTGACCATCTGTCCAACAAATACATGGGTTCTGTGCCTGCACCAAGCTCAACCAGAAATCTTCTGTAGGTGGGATTTATGGCAGAAAGTGTATCCCTACTGTGCATGCTCCTAGAAGAAACTCCTGCATTTCCCTCAGTTCTCAAGAGACTGTCATTTCAGTTCAGAAATCAGGAATACCTACCAAGGCAGGCACCTGTAGCAAGGAAAATTGTGGCTGAGTAAATGCATGGCTGATAAGACAAAGAACTATAGTTACAGTTAAGCAATCTATTCTTCATTATGGTCTCTGGGCACCACATATATGGATAATAAGTAAGAGAATCTTGAAGGCTGCAGTTAAGAAAGCACAGAGTATAATTCTGCTCTGCCACAACTAGCATTTACTCTTGCCCAAAGTTTACCTGGTAGCGTCTTACAAATATCAACTGGTTGGACCAAATAGTTTCTTTATAGAGGTCCAACCAAATCCCACAAGAAAAAACTCTATATATTGATGTTGGCATTTTTCACACCGTAGAGCAACAGCAGATGATGCAGACAGGCAAACCAATAATATAAAGCAATGATGGATTTATACTAGATTGCATAATATTGTAAAGAAAATTTAAAGGCAGAGAAGAACAGAACTCCTTGATGTTGCCTAAACAAAACGTCATGGGTCACTGCACAACCAGTGAAAGAAGAGTGTTCTTGGGATGGAGAGAAGAGTGCAATAAGAGTGCATTCATAGTTTATTTAAAAGGTAATTCCAACTCACCTCTGGAAAAGAAAATCCAGTTCATTTCCAGTATCACTTTATCAAGATGTAATTACAGAAATAGAGGGAGTCTGCTCTATGAACATACGACTCATGAGTAAGGAGATATAGATTTATGGCTTCCTTGTGAGTTTGAAGTGCATGATGGAAAGATTACAGACTGACACTGACTGCCAGGAAGACATAAGATGAAACGTTAGGCTGTTTCTGACTTGTAAATAGTGCTTTAAAAAGTCATAATATAATATAATACAAGAAATTTCATCACATCCTTTTAATAAGTCTTGTTCATAGAAGTAAGACTCGCAAATGAAGATAACAAACACAGGGACCATGCACTTTCCCATATTCAAAATTAAGAGAATGTGCAGTTTATAGAGGCCTGAAATAAATTCAATAGAGAAAGAAACAAAAGGCAAACTGTCTTTTTGTTCCTAAAATCTGAAAGCATTGTGGTGAAGTACATCAAAAGACAACCATGGTGATCTTTAGAATTCAATAAGGGTAGGATTTTATCCCATCTCTAGAAAAAGACATTTTCTCTTGACTACACCAGCAATCACAGTGAACATTCAGAGCTATTGTAAATAATTTTACTGCAGGTATTTCCTTATCAACTGAGCTTTGTGCACTGGAGTAGGATGGAAGCAGTTGGCTGAAAATTAATGACCTTTGTGAGGTTTTTCATGACCATGGAACAGATACTTCAATTTAAAAAAACTATGAAGTACAACCTGTTCAGTATTTGCTTCCAAAGTCTAGTATGCTACCCAACCAATATGGTTGACACCATGAATCTAAAAAAGCACTGAATAGCAGAAGCCAAATCCGAGAATGTTGACCTGGACTATGGGTGAAAGGTAAAAGAAAAATGGCTTAGTGATGCTACCTGAAAATCCAACTGGATGCCAATATACACTACCAAACTAAAGATGGGATCAGAAAGGCTTTGCTGTGTAAACCATGAATCCCAGTCTATTTTCACTGAGTACATTGTACCTCTTTGCTTGTTTAACAACAGATGAGATGATGAAGCTATAAACCAATGATCAATATAGATTTGAATGCCCAAGAGATGGAGAGGTGCCACCACTCTGCATTTGCTAGAGAGCACCTGAAACTAGAGAGAAGTGCTCCGCAGTGTAAAGCTGATATTTCCAGTGGCATGAGTGAAAGGATAGATGGAAGCAAACATATTTACTATATCCCTGATCTACAAGGCAAATAAATCCCTTAGATAGGAAAGGGGAAGTTGTTCTATGAACTCATTTATCTAAATTTCAAAGCTTGAATTTATCTGGAGATCATAAAGATGTATTATTACTTCTTCCTCTCCTTTTGGTTCTGCTACCCAGTTATAAAAATTAGCCTCAGATGGGATGGTACAACAGGCTTGATTAGAACTGAAGCTTTGTCCTACAAAAGAACAATCAGCATGGGTTGGGCTGGCTGGAAAATGTGACAAACATCCTTTCATGGTCCCCGCTGCTGGATAATTAGTTACTCTTGTCAATACTGAAAAATCCAATATAATACCCTGCAAGGCTGTAGATAGTGAGGCAGCCTGAAAGAGAGGGTCATCTATTTGCTGTGCTAAAAGATACATCTTGGGGCACTCACATGCTTCTATATTGCTCTCACAATATGTCTTCAAAGTCTGTGATCCACCACCACAGTACCAAGGGTGAAACTGAGAAGTGGATGGAGAGTTAATTGAATCTATACCTATCCACCAGCAATGCTCTTAAATCCTTTGTAATTTGCTGTCTGCGTCCTGGCAGAGTAGGCCTTCTAGTCAGTTTCGAACCTCCTACAAAAACTCTGATAGCCATGTATAGGTGAATGATCTCTATTGGGAATGTAGAGGTGCAGTCAAGATGTGCAATCAACAATACTAATTTGTTGTTTGGAAAGCTGCAAAGTCTCTGAGAGTAAAATGATACCTAACTCCTTTTAGTGGTATGCTAAATAAGAGAGAAAAGAAGCTATTTTCTCCAAGAGAAAAACTTAGCATGCCTGATCACCTGTAACCCAAATTTCTTTATTTCTTTCAAAGCTGGATTCACTGCAAACCCTAAGCTAAATGGAAGAAGTCTGAAAGGACTGGTGTTATGCTATGTATACAAGCTTCGAATGAACAAACATTTCAGAGTGTCAGCCTGAAAAGCTGGCTGTGCTACTTGAAGACCAAAGGTTTTGAGCATAGGCAATATACCAAAGTAATATTCAATGGAGATTCTATGAAATAAATCTATTTCAGCTGATACCAGATAATAAGACAGATGGGGTTCTGGAGATTTAGGTTTTCTGAATGCAGCTGGTAGTTAACTTGAGCAGATGATGGTGCATTAGGTCAAAAACTATCAAGTCTATACTGGGTGATTTGTACAGATGATTGCATCAGTTTATCCAAAGGGGCTGCTTTAACCCTAGGAAGATTCTGTACCCTTGGAATGATCTACAATGGCAAATGGGACTGGTAAAAAGGATCAGCCAATACCGAGGTACTTGGGCCTGTTTTATCCCTTAGCAGAGGTAGTTTTTGTCCGCTTAGACACTAGCAGTTGACTCCACTTACTCTGCTTTTTCTTTTCTATCTTGACATCAATAACAGTAACAATTGATATATTTCTGTCTGAAAAGGAATTGCTTTTATTAGTGCCACTTATTACTCCATGTAGGTAATGAGGTTCTTTCCATTTGGTCCTTACTCCCCCAAATTCCAAAAGGCAGGGGGAGGAGGCAAAATTCTTAGTTCTGGTTATGTTTTCCCAATTAGGACCACTCTGAGGGCCCCAAGAAGCATTGATCGACCAATTTTTGTTACCTTTGGCCTAGGAGCATGAACTGTATGGATTCACTTCCTGCTAAAATCTCAGTTAAAGAAGGTTCCAGATGGAGTTTCAGTGCAAATGCAGAACCCCTAATCCTTTTGCACAAAGACCACAATAATTAAGAATTAGTATTATTGTGACATGATATACATAGGACAGAAAAGATCTAAATGAAAAAGGAATATTGAATTATGTTTCCAAGTTTAATTAATTAATTAATAATTAATATATTGCTTAAGAGGTAGTTCTTGTTCAACAACGGTAATTGGAACTTGAATTTCTGTCATTAAATAATGCAGCTGTAAACTGTGATGTTACATGACCATGCTGCTTAGCTATGGTAGTTTCAGTTGTCCCTGTTTGTCATTATTAAGTGAATCACTGTGGGTCATTAAGCAAGGACCTCATGTGATTACAGCTCCAACTTCTCCGTTGACTGTTGCAAATTGCAATTATGTGATTCTGAGAAGCTGCAATGGTTAGAAATGTAGACCAGTTACCAAGTGTCTGAACTGTAATCATGTGACTTTGAGGGTACCACAATGGCTGGAGCTTTGAGGACCTTGTAAGTACCACTTGTTCAGCACTGTCATAAGTCTGAATGATCACTGAATGAGTGGTTGTTAAGCAAGGACTCTGCAAAACTGAATTACTATATTGCATGTCAGATGCAATGTAAAAAATGGTAACAAATCTTTCCCAAGATAAAACAACAATGGATCTTATAGATTTAGTATTGAATGTTATAGCAGAGTGACCTCATTTACACGAATTGTAACATGCAAATTAGCTTTTACAATGCTGAGAATGCCTGAATAGTCCAATTGCATAATAGAAAATAAGAGGAAAAATTAAATATAATAAGTACCAAGATAAGGGTTTCTTAACCCAAATGATTTAGTAAAGTTAAATTTAAAATCTTACTTAAATATAGTTTGTGAAAATTGACTTCATTAAGTCATGGCTTATAATTGGTCCCCAAAGTGAAGGCATTTTTGATTCACAGTTTAGGAGCTGGAATTCTGTGGTATATTTGATTGCATTATATACAGTATATTTTGTCTTCAACGCTATCTAGGAAATACTGAACTTTCATGGCTAACCTTAATAACACAGCTGAACTCATATAAAGAAAAAGATAATTTCTATACAATTGATTAAAAATTGGTTCTCAAGTAACACTCCTTCAGTCTAAAGAAATACATTTTAAAAACCAAATCGGTATTTCTAGGATGATGTTATCTAAAGATACCTGTTTGTAAGACAAATAAACCAAGATTTACATTCAGATGCTTAAAAAAAATACATTTTAATGGTAGAATTATTGCCAAAGCTTCTATAGTAATTTATTTACTTTAAAATTTAATATGGTCATCTACCGTATATCATAAAACACAACTCTGGGCAGTTAAAAGAATAATAAATCCAAAAATAAGAATAAAATCAAGAAAACAAAGAATATCACCTGGCTGATACACCATCTCCAATCCTCACAATCTTTGGGCTCCAACTTTACCTCTATTCTATTATCTGAAAAAAAGCTTGCTCCTTCCAGAAAACTAAAAGAGTGAAGGGCTGCCAGATTCCAGGAGGGACAGTGTTTCATAGCATAGGGGCTGCTACTGATATATTAGTTACTGAATGAAAGAAAATAACTTTTTCCTTTGCAATTGTAACAACCACAAGTCAAAATTCAACATACGTTTTGGAAGCGAAAGAATGTATATAAATATATAATTCTGGAGAATTTGGGATCATCCAGATATAAATTACTGAGTTTATATTGTGTTTATAAGTGACTTCCTTCTTTCTATTGTAGAATTCCCAAATAGAACTACAATCCAATGTTTGGGTATTGTTGTTGTTCTTTCCACAAAGTCTTTCTCTTATACAAATAACTTTCATTTAATAAAAAATAATCATACATCCCCTTTCAAAATATTTTTGCCCGAACTACCCTCCATTTGGACATATGATATTCTCTCATTTAAATAGATGCTATTGGTAGTCCCAGTTTAACAACAACTCAGTTGTTCAGCGAAGCAGTTGCTAAGTGACACTATAACTATACTTATGATTTTATTTTGGCTTTTACTTTATAGACATTTGAAGATTGAAAATGGAAGACCTGATCATAAAGTTATTTCTTCATCACTGTTGTAACTGTGAACAGTTGCTAAGCAAGGACTACCTTAAGTAGATATTTATTAATATCATTAACAAGCAAAGTAACAAGCAAAACGATGGCAGTTCCTTGACTGATATGAAAAAAATCTTGGTAGTCAGACTTAGTGCTTGGACTGAGATCACCAAGAAATCCCAGCATTGTAGAAGTTGAAATTTTTTTTGAATAAGGTAGTATCTATCAATCCGTTTTCATAGTGTTCAGAAGGAAACAAAAAGATTTATCCTTTAACAGTTTGTAAAAACAGCATTTTTCTTCCAATAATTAAAAAAGCCTATATTATAGCAGTGATAATAAATTAGAGATGGGGAGAGTAGGATTCAAATCTTCATTCAACTAGGAAGCATAATGACTTGAGTTTCTTAGAAGACAGACAGATATAAAGGAAATAATTAAAGTTTAAAAAATGTTGCTGCATTCTATGTTTCTCTATAACTTAATACTAAAGCTATAACTATAACAAAGTTAGAACTAGGAACTGTGAAAATATCTATTATTTTCATAAAATATATTCCACAACAGAAATCTCATTCTTTTCATATTCTACAGTTAAATGACACATAGTAATTTGACACTTCACGTAGGTATCATTCCTAGACTTTATCACAAGGCTTAGTTAAAACAAATAAAATATTGAAAAAAACCTAACCTAATGTAGCTTCCAGCTGCAAACGTCTGTGGTACTTTGAACATTCGTCAATCAAATGTCTCATATCTTGAACGCTATGCTTTCCTCGTTCAGCAATAAATGCATCTGTACACTTTTTAGTGTACACAGATGTTGGTCGAATTGTTTCAGTGCGGCCATGTTTAAAAGCTGCAGTACTACATGCTTCGTAAGAAGGAAGAAACTTTCCATACTGAAGATAGACAGCCATTTGACAAGCAAGTTGAAAAACAGCATCCGGACTCAAGTTTTTATTCACTATAAACTCTTTCCCATATTTTTCATACCTGAATAATTTTACGCTAAACGTTTTCAATGTTTCATCAAATTTCGTACGTGCAGCATTTATTGCAGATGTTATTGAATTATTCAGATTAAATTCAAGCTTGTCACAAGCTGTAACAAATAAAGCTGGACTGGATTCTGGCACAAGAGCTGGATGCTCTGTACTATCTCTATAGACTTCATTAATAAAACGCAGAACTGCAACACCATCTCCCCAAGAATGTTCAAAATTTATTCCTGCATTTCCATCACCCGTGACAATCAGACTAAAGGATTTGTCAAACCAGCGATTAAAACCATATCCATGAAGAAGACAATGAGTGAGTTCAATGTCATCTTGCGGGGAAGCATCATCTAAACAAAGGCAGAAAATGGAACTGTCAATTTTCTTCAAGTTTTCTTCATTACCATTTTGGACAAGTTGCTGCCTTGCATTTGCCCAAGTATTTCTTTCTTCAGTTGTGAGACAAGGAAGGTCAAATCTAGGCAAGCGATCGGCATCAAATATTATTTGCCCTAAATAAGCTTGAATTTCAGATGGATGTAAAATGTTACCAAAAGGATCCAGTACTTCAAAAACATAAAGATGACCATTTCTCATCACCAACAAATGTCTTGCAAATTCACTTGTAAATAACGTATCCTTGCTTAAATTAGGTATTCTGGTACTATTGAAAAGAGATTTATACTGTGACATGTCTAAAGGATAGGCATTCACTAAATATGCTCCATACCAGGATAGAGTAGGTGGAAGAGAACGGATGAAGTGTTTGAATATTTTACTTTGACCCCATTTGCGGTTTACATAATATATATCTGGCCGTAAATAGTCATTCTTCAAGGTGTTAAGAAACTTTAACGCTGAAACAACAAGATTGGTTGCTCTAATTACTTGATTATTGTATCCAGGTTTGGGATCAGGATTTAAAGAAATAAAAGGGTTGTAGTTGAAAACAACTGGATCTCTTGAAGAAAGATACATGTCATACCAGGGTCCTACAAAAATAAAAACAATTCAGTTAACAAAATACATTTAAATGCTTGATATATAAACCTGGAAGACTAGAGTTGTATTGATGTATTGAGAAAAATCAAACAGGTCCCTTCAAATATGCTTCATCCTACTTTTTTTAAAAGCTGCATTTAATTTTGTAACTTTCTATAAAACACATGTCCTTTCTTAATATACAATTTTAAAAAACAAATGTATCTAATATATGTGACTGAATATGCTCTTAGTTGTGATCTGTGAAGTCAGAGATAAAGAAACTACGGAATTCAGTGAATACATTTAGGATTTTTTTGCTGACCTCTTTAGTTTGTGTTTTTGTACTGTGTAATTGATGTCTGGCATATGATCCTTCAGCATCTCCTGAATATATATAACATAGCTTGTTAATCATAATGCCAATACAGTACTCAATTTCCATTATTTTCACTGGATTAAATCAGTTTATTTATTTCTTATAAACAATTAGGAATCTAGCATGACCTGGATTTCTCTGCTATACTTCTGAAAGAACTATTCACACTGGAAACATCTTCAATTAAATTGATATATTATTTTTCTTTAATTGTATTCAAACATCTTGTGAAAAATGAATTAATTTCAAACTAATATTGTCACTTTTTAATCAAAAAAGTTAAAATGGCACATCTTCACATTCATACAAGTTTCCTTAATTTGATATTTAAGTTAACATAATTTTATACCCTGGTTAGTTCTACTCAAACATCTGTCTGTACCACAATCTTCCAGGAATGATTCTGAGTTCAGATCAAAAGCTCTTCCAATTGATAACAAATGCAAAGGTATTCTTAAATTCTGGGTTATTACTGGATTCCATTATTGCTATTGGTGTATCAATATGAAAAATGAGAAGCAGCTTTTCTACTTTACTCACAAAATGACATTAATAAAATACAATTAATCTGTATATAGTTGAAATGCAATTAATTTGACTGGAATTAAATTTTGCAAAAATCTAATGACAATGACAACTCCTTTTTCAGCACCTATATTTTTGATAACATAATTCACCTTAATGAAGAAAAACCAGCCTTACAGAAGCATTACTGTATCTATGGAAGTTCCTAAACACATAATATATCTGCTATTCTATTAAAACATATACTGACAATACTTTTTCACCAGATACATTATGTAAAATTGCTCTGCATTCCATTCTGTTATTTGTATGACCACCACACAAATGAGCTTTCAATAAACAATAATCTTAAAAAATCCCTTTGATTTTTGTTTTATTTCTGGATTAATCACTAGTACCATTAATTAGTGTTTTTTTTAAAAAAAACCTTTTACTTACCACAGAGCAACTTTTGTTTAATTTTAATTACAACCATTGATTCAACAGTTGTTTTCATTATCTGAATAGCACAGAATTGTAGTAAAAAACTGCTGGGAGATACCTCATGCAATCTCTTCAATGAGAGGCTGACCGTTGAGTTCTTATAGCATGTGTTGAAATATGGTGAAAACTCTAATTCCTCTGGATAGCTGTTCAAAAAGTCGTGCAGGTACAGGTAGTCCTTGATTTACAAGTACAATTGGGACTGGAATTTCCTTCGCTAAGTGATGCAGACATAAAGTGAAATGTCACATAACCGCATTACTTAGCAACAACAATCCCAGCACTCTTGGTTGTCGTAGTTAATAGACAAACACAAATTGTTAAGGCCCAGCTAAGGAGCGCAGGATGGGAGGCCTGGCACAGGTTGTGCAAAGGTTGGAGGGGTGCTGCAATGAGGTACTAAGCCACAATCATCACTGGAAGCCTCAGCTTCCCCAATTGGGTTCAGCAGTGCTTATGACTGCAAAAAGTCTGCAACTCCCTCCATCCACCTGACTGCCCCCAATCTATGCCCTTTTGGCTGCCCTGCATATGCCACTCGTCAATTGCAGCATCAGCGCTGAAGTAGAGGCCCATGACCTTTAGCAAGCTCAGACAGCTGTCACTGCCGCCAGGCCTCTACTTCAGCTCAAGCATGACTCTGCCGCTGAGAAATATTGTCTCAAGCCGCACACCGTGGCCAGCCATTGTGCAAAGTTCCAGTTTCACCTGCCGCCCTGTGCTTCACAGGCTTTGTTGCACTCAGCTGACAAACTATGTCTGCTGCTAACTACAGTGTGCTCAGCCTGGCTGTATTGCCTGGCTTTCTTCCCAAAGCCGTGTGTACCATTCCTTCTTCAAGCTACATGCTCCGTTTTCCCAATTTTTCAGAACCGTTCAGGTCTTCCCCAGGTCTCACAAGACCAAGTGCACTATTTGAAGAAGGAGTGACATGTATGATTTGGAAAATAAAGTCTTCCAAAGCCTTGTGAGAATGAGACTTGTACCAGTCTCCAAATAGGGTGCCTATTGTTCAAAGTTCTAAAAATGTTTCTGAAGGATAGTAAGTATGGGGTATGTGATGTGGAAAGAAGGCTTAGTGCGGTCAGCAGCTGCTTCATATATAGCACAGTCAGATCTCATTAGCAGCAGAAATAAAATGCTGAAGGTTAACTGGGTGCAACTGAGTCTGTGAAATGCAGGGCAGTGAGGGAACTATGGATTTACACAATGATGATGGGGTGGCTGACCGTGATGTGGAGCTTGAGGCAGTATTTCTCAGTGGCAGTGGCAGTACTTGAGCTAAATAAAAGAGGGCTGGTGGCAGCTGGCTGATTCTGCTGAAGGCCCTGAGCCTCCACTTCAGTCCCAGGTCTGATGATACGGCCAAGAAGTGCTGCTGTGCAGGTTGCCCAAAGGAGCATAGATGGGAAGATGATAGGCAGGTGGAGAGAGTTGTAGTGTCCCTGGAGACACAAATACTGGTGTGCTGCCAAGTGCCCAAATTGTGGGGCATTGCAATGGTTATAGCTTGAGGCATAGAACTAAAGTCCATTTTTTTGAAGTTGTAATTTTAAAGTGTCACTGAATGAATGGTCATATCTTGAGAACTACCTGTTAGGTGATTAAACTATAAATATATTAACTATACTACTTTAAAGAGTCAGTTTGGCACCAGGCTAGAAATTGTGTGAATGTGAGTTCTATGCTGTCTTAGGCAGGAAACCAGTTGAGTGATCCTAGGCCAATCATTTCCCTCTCTGACCTAGGAAGAAGGCAGTGGCAAACCTTTTCAGAAATCTCATCAAGACAAATGTGGGGACTAATTCAGGCAATCACAGGAATCAAGACAGAAATATACACATATACACACATAATCTCAAATATATCACTTCACATAAATACTGATTTATGGTCAGGTATTTCATGGAATATCAAGAAATTCACTGTGGACCCCAATGTACCTTATTGTATAAGATTTTATTGTACAAATCAAACATACAATAACACAACTTAACAGAACAGAACATCCAGTTGAATGGGACAAATTATTTCACAGAGATAAGGCAATTATTATTCTCTGTTAGTGTCATCCAAATATTAACCACCCCAGTCCTGTTTAGCGTCTCATCCCAGAGAAAGCTAGCTAAGTACTACTACTTAGGGACTCCCTACGAACAGTCACTCATGCCCTCGTTACCTCCCGTCTGGACTACTGCAATGCTCTCTACATGGGGCTC
>JANHFO010001754.1:87321-102734 GCA_032468095.1 Pareas carinatus
CCTACGGAGTCATATCTCTTTTTTTTCTTTCAGCAAACCCTCCAAAATTTATCTAGTGCAATAGTACCTTTTCCCCTTTCTTTTTAGACTGGTAGTTCCTTATTTGCTTTCTTTTTTCCCATAGATGTTGCTATCATGGTGTTCTGGTCTTTCCTCTAATGGTGACCCCAACATGGATGCCGCTTCTCCCAATGGGGAAAAGGAAATGGAACAGTTTTAGACCTGCTGGCCGCTGCCTCACACATATCCCTGTTCAGCTTCCTTCTTTGGACACCCCTCCAAGGCATCCTTAGGCACTTGCGTGCCCCAGATTCGGGGAAAGCAAGACTTCAGCAACCAGAGCCCCAGTCGCTTCGTCTTCACCGTGAAAAACCAGAACCAGAAGTCTCCATTTTCTAATTTCATCAAGATAGAAAAATACTGCAATTGATCAAAATGCTAATACTGATCTAATAACAGCTATTCTAAAGTTTAATGGAAAGTTTTAGACTGACTAATTTCCACCCAGTTTATCCAGCAGAATATTCAGATAGAAATAAAATGGAAATAAAACAAATAAACAAATAAAATAAAGAAATACAATGAACAAACACATTTCATAATTCAGAAAATAGTAATCCGTGTTGCAATCCTTTTTCATATAATCTAATGCTTTGGGTAGTGTTTGGTATGTTCCATTAATGACCCTGGACATTCACATCTATTAGTATCTCATGATCTCCCAGGAACCTATGTGTGTGTAAGCATCTGCAAGCACATTCACATCAAATGGTTGCATAATTTTCCGCTACCATATCATAGACACTGGCTGATAGATTGTTTTTTTGGGGAAATAATAGGAGAAAAAGTATCCAGTAGATTCCAGTCAAATTCCAGTTTATGGGGCATTTATAAGCCATGGGATCTATTTAATTTGGGCATGGGCAATTTGTAGCATTTGAGTTATAGTTAGCCATCAGCACCTGGAAGCTAAAGCCACTTTGAGCATTGGTGGTGAATCATAGTTGGAGAGCCATGGTGCTTCTACTCTTCACTGTTTTCTGTATAATATCTGAACATTTCCTAAAAGCACTGGCATGGATATATTTATTTAAAGGATGCATATCGTAAGTTAGCAACACAGAGCTTACAGGCCCTGGAGCTTTTATTATCCTTTCAAAAAGAATGTACCTTCCCCAAAATTAATTGTTTTACTTTTAAGACCAAACTCCAGAATCTGTGAGTAATGTGCCAAGACTGGATTTTCTAAACCCAGGATACGATTATTTGTCTGCTCCTGGCAGGAGAAAGAACATTGCTACACCTCTGGGAAGACTCTCACATAGCATTTCAGCCTGTTCAGTAAGTTGACCTTTTGCAATGCTTGGAAGGTTAGTCAAATTTAACTGGTTCTTTTTCTTCTTTCCAACCCAACAGAGGAGGAGGAGGAGATGATTCCTGTCTGCTCATCCATCAGAAGAAAATTGAATAGAATAAGACCAGATTTGATGATTGTGTATTGGTGGGGGGAAACAATAAAAGAAAGTTTTTAAAATGGGTCGAGTCAGATGGGGACCTGGGACAAGTTTCTCTTCAAATTCCTTCAATGCATATTTAAGGGAAAGGCAGTTGGCAAGAGGTTTAAAATATTGTTGCCTTTTCCACCTGTCACGTGATCCAGGGAGGAGAATGTGCAACCTGCCTTCAGCTTCTCAGCGCACTGATATGCACAAATGTCTGGTCAATACTGATAAAGGGTTTGGGGAAAATATCAGAAGTCATGCTCTAAGCACTTTCCTTGTCTTATTTGTATCCTCCCTATTTTACTTTTTACAATAGTTCTATGAGATTAAGTATAGCATGTTGAGAGAGTTTGGCTATAGTCACCACTTAATCTTCACAGTTGATTTATTGAGATACTTAAATCTCATTTGTTGCATGCAGTTTTCCTTGTCTTTCTCCTTCCCTCTCCCATCTCCTGAGGTTTCAGTACTAGAACAGCGTTCCCCAACCTTTCTGGGTTGGCAGTCCGGCACGCAGTCGTGTGTGCAATTTGCTCAGCGGTGGGCGCGCACTCAATTTGCTAGGTTTGTGTGATTTGCCTGGCAGCGGTTGTGCCTGTGATTCACCTGGTGGTGGCTGTGCATGCAATTCTCCCAGTGGTAGTCATGTGCGCGCCTCACTCAGTGTGTGCAATTTGCCCAGTGGCCGTCACATGCGCAATTCACCCAGTGGTGCTGACGCACACAATAGCCCACCACTCATACGGCCCGCTTGCCATTAGGCCATGGTCTGGTAGTGGGCTGTGGCCCTCAGGTTGGGGACGCCTGTCCTGGAAAACATTATGCATCTCACACGTACAAGGTTAAAATCCTCAGGATAAAGGACTTAATATTAACCAGCATCCAGCTATAGTTTCAGTCATTTCTGCATGCATGGAAGTGTATTCCCAACAAACTTAAACATTAATTTACAAATTATATTTGAACGAAACAAGAAGAGACTGGCATTCTGAAAAAAAGACACTGCCTTCGATTATCAGTCCAGCATTGTAGCTCACTTTAGTCAGGTACTCCTCCTCAACCATACTATTTCTCTACTCCCCATTGGACCAGGAAAGAACAGTTTTCTTCTTCAAGGGTGAAAGCCTATGTAGCTTTTTAAACAGCACAGACTATATTTTTCTACATAGAACACAGCTCTAATCCCATCCTCCATGTCCTAGTAGCTCATAAAGCCATCAAAGACCATTAAGTCTAAAGCTTAAAATAATATTGTGGATATTTGTTTCACGAAATAAATAAATTAAATAGCAAATGCCAAATAGAGAGGGATGCGTTACTAAAATTATGTTACCTTTATGAGTCAGTAACTAAGGAAAGCTTAGCTACCTTCCTAGATTATTAGCTGCTCTTTGAGGTATGCCCTCTAGTCAGATATGAAACAAAATGCTATTACATGAAGGAAATTCCATGCCCCTAATTGACACTATGGCCCCAGGAGCAATACTGTTTTAATTAAAACAATTTTTAATGTTCTCTTTAAATACTTATATATTGAAGCTGAAAATGATGATATACTTCAAAATGTCTTCACAGAACTCTGATTCATAGACATGTGACTCTGTTGCCAGTCAATCCAGTTAGGGGACAGGTCTGTACTTCAATAGAACAATAGTTCAAGAGCCATGATGGTGCAGTGGTTAAAAGCTGACTGCCATCTGCCATTAGCCATCAGTTCAGCAGTTCGATTCTCACTGGCTCAAGGTTGACTCAGCCTTCCATCCTTCCGAGGTCGGTAAAATAAGGAACTAGATTGTTGGGGGCAATATGCTGATTGTGTAAACTGCTTAGAGAGTGCTGTAAAGCACTGTTAAGCGGTATATAAGTTTAAATAATAAATAAATAAATAATAAATAGATATACATCTATCACATCTATCATATTGATATTTTCCACTAGTTATTTTAAACATTTGTAGCAAGTTACACTCCTATGACCTATATCCATAAACTGTGAGCTATCAGTATAAATGATCAATTGTTTGATTGCATGTTATTTATTCGTGGAATAAGCTTTACATCCGAAATGAAGCCACAATTCTCATTTGGTACCATTGATAGTTCCTTGTATGCTTGTATCCTTCTCACCCTTTTCTTCATTTTCTTCTTTGTCTATCTTTCCCTTTTTCTTCCTTTTCCTATCTGTCTTTCTCTGATAGATGTGACAATTATATAAATGTAGATCAGTTCATACTAAACAGTAAGTGTTTACTGCTAACAGAATGTGTTATATCAAGTTTCTCTAGCTACTTTTCTGTAATTTATGGTTGATGTTATAGAATGGAAAAGCAATAAAAATATAATAAAAAAACAATAGATATACAATGAAGTATTCCAGTGTTAAAGAACAATGAAGTTGCCATCAATGCAGGAAAGAAAAGTCCGGCCATTTTCTTCTGTTTACATGCCATATAACACATGTAATAAGTAAATGGAATCAGAATGCAGAGAGAAACATTGGAAAAAGCCACAAATCATTGATCATTAGGATAACAACCAGTAAATTATAAATAATGTTTATTTTTTAGTTATGCCAAGGTCAAACATTTTAGAGTTCCTCTTATATTGAAGAACATTGAACACTGGACCCTCTCTAACAAAATGAAATTCAACATAGAGAAAAGTAAGGTTTTATATTTAAGCAAGACAGACCAAATTTATAGGAACAGATTAGGTGAAACCTGACTCAATAGCAATAACTGTGAGAGGGATTTTGGAGTCCTAGTGGACAATCACTTAAATATGAGCCAGCAGTGTGCAGCAGCAGCAGCCAAAAAAGCTAATGCAGTCCTAAATTACATTAACGGAGGGATAGAATCAACATCAGCTGAAGCATTAGTACTGCTTCATAAAGCTTTAGTAACACACTTAGAATCCTGCACCCAGTTTTGTCACCCTATAAAGATGTTGAGACTCTGGAAATAATGCACAGAGGAGCAACAAAGATGATCTGGGGTCTGGAGGCTAAAACATACGAACATTGGTTGCAGGAATTGGGCTTGTTTAGTCTAGTGAAAAGAAGGACTAGGGGTGACATGATAGCTGTGTGCCAATATCTGTCACAAAGAAGAGGGAGCCAACCTATTTTCCAAAGCGCCAGAAGAAACAATGGATGTAAATTGATCACGGAGAAAACTAACCTAGAACTAAAGAGATGTTTCCCAATAGTGAGAAAAATTAACCAGTGGAATGACTTGCCTTCAGAAGTTGTGAGTGCTTCATCACTGGAGACTTTTGAGAAGAGATGGACAGCCATTTGTCTGGAATGGTACAGAGTCTGCTGCTTGGACCTTCAAGGTCCCTTCCAACTCTGTTATTCTGTTATTCTGTTAATATCTTACTATTCCATCACTGGAAAATAAACTTTCAAACAAACAGTCATTCATTAAGCTTGCTTTCAAAATTGATTCCTGAGGTAACTTTCTCTCTCTTATGTATATATCTGTCTGTCATCTGTCAGTCTGCATGCCAGCCACCCTGTCTGTATGTCCCACATGGACATGAAGTGCTGCATTAACAAAGTGTCAACTGGTCTAAGGAACCCACAGTGGAAAATAATAAAATGAAACACAACATTCTAGTATTTCCATGGGAAACTGGTGGTAGAAAAAATGTTAATTTTTTTATACAACTTTTTGTCTCAGTTTGATAGCTTCTAGTCTACTATCATAATTTCTGGTCTGCAAATACCATATCCTGTTTTCTTTCTTCTTATTTTCTATGGATTTTTGTTTGAGAAGAACCTTAAAATTTGTCCTAATTAGTCAAGTTTTTCAATGTCTATTTAAATAAGGGGAATGGAATGTGGAATGAGTCAGTCCCAGAATGATTTATCTTCCAATCACCCAGGAATTAAACCCACTTAATGAAAATAAATGACACATTGCATCTAAGAGTAGTTTACTCAGAATACTTGGGAGAAAAAAATGGATAGAAGACTACTAGATGTGCTTTTGAATTTGATGAAGAATATAATGAAAAATAAAACCAAGTTAAAAGATGTATGAAGTTTTGTTTATATCCACACCCACCCACAAATACACACAGACAGAGTTAGATAACTAAATGTTCTCTAATAATTTCTCTATAATTAAGTGTTAAGTATTATCACTGTATAGGAATTTGACCTTCCTTGGCATAGAAATAAATGCTAGGTGATAATAAATAAAATGCAACTCAGATTAATTTAGTACATTCTTGAAGCGTGCACTCTTCCTGAATGACAGGAAGACATTATTTTTCTCCACAATAGCATATTGTGAACCTATACTCTTGATATGGCTTTGAATTTTAAGAAGCTCCATCACAAACTCTGATCCTACTGAAGAAAAAATTCTGCTGCTGTTCTTTCAGACCTTGAGTAGGGTGATTCCCTGGATCTTACAGCCCTCAAAATTCTTGTTTTGTGGTGTATGTGGAATACAGAAAGGAAGAAAAATAAAATTTCTAAAATACTGTAGATTTCAGTGTCAACCTCTGTTTCAGTCTTGAACAACAATTGCAAAATCTCTTTGTTTAATTGTATTCACTGAACTTTTGCTTTTCACGATTTGTGCAATATTTGTTTTTGAAAGATGGCTTTTTTTCCAGAGAGTTCATTCATGATGATGCAATAGGATGCCCACATGGGACCAGAAAAATAGGGCAAAGCAGCTTGAAAAAGATTGGGGGAAATATGACATGTATACATAGGATGTGTATTGATAGAATAATTGTGATTCCAAGGACTAATTGTTTGTGGTAGTGGGGATAGGTTTTTTATTAACTCTATTAGAAATAATGACTCCAATGCTAGTGAGAAACAGAAGCCAGTTACAATATAGTTAATAGTTTTATTTTCATTTAATTACAGAAGTCTGCTAAATCTTGCTAATTTTAAAGTTATTTTTTATTTGTACTGTAAGTCTGTGAATTCAGCTGTTGCTGTCAACTGTGGTCACCGATATTACTATAAGAGTAATGGCTAACCTTTTAGGCACTGAGTGCCCAGATGAGTCACAGCTAATGAGTCATGGCTTGTGATGTCATCACTCAGCACCACTACTCTTTTCTGAGCATGAGCATGGCCCCATGATGTCATCACCCAGCACCACTACTCTTTTCTGAGCATGAGCATGGCCCTGTGATGTCATCACCCAGCACCACTACTCTTTTCTGAGCATGAGCATGGCCCTGTGATGTCATCATCCAACACCTCTACTAGCTTCTAAGCATGCTCAGCTCTGGGGTGATGCTGGGGCCACTTGGCTTATGCGCCAACAAAGAGGGCTCTGTGTGCCTGCTGTGGCATGCGTGTCATAGGTTTGCCATCTCTGTACTATAATATCATGACAGGTTTACTCTGGAGCAGGGATTCTCAAGCTTGGCAACTTTAAGAGTGTGGATTCTCAACTCCAAGAATTTCCCAGTCAGGGAATTATGGAGAATTATGATTAGTGCTATTTAAAATTTTAAAAAATTCTATTTAAAAGATGTTACTTCTCAGATATCAGTTCCTGATTTCACCTGAAAAGTCATATTCTACTACTACATGAGATAGAGCGAGCAAGGTGAGATAAAGCTGTGGATTTGTCAAAGGTTACAAAGATTACAATCCACAGGACTGGAAACAACAACAAAAGATGCAGTATAACAATATTTGAGATCAAGATTCATCTACAATGATAACATTATTAAAAACAAATCATAATTGTGACAATCTTGTGCATATCCCAGGATGATGTTGAGTATATGTAAGCCAGTAGCTAATTACAAACAGGCTTTGCAATCCTGTCTTCCAACTCATTCAGTAAAATTTCCTGATTTACCAAGTTTGAATACCAGGCGAAGGCTGGGTTTTCATAAATGATGTGCTCAACTGTTTGTCATCAGCTTCCTTGCTTTTATAGCAATGCCCTGTTTTTAATGAGCTGATGCTTACTTCTAATGACTGGTCTCCTCCCTGGCAGGTGAGCAACAGCACAGAAAATAAGATATGAGGTTGGGTTTGCTGAGGAAGGAAATTTACTCATGTGATCTAGGAATGATGCTCTTCTGGATTTCAAAGACATATTTCAACCTTCAGAAATTGTTAAAGTAGCAAATTGAACTAGTATCGGGCACTCTGGTCAATAATGAGGAATTATGGGAATTGTAGTACAGCCACAATTTCTACACTTCCAGTCTGTGTAAGTATAATTCACCACAATCACAATCCAGATAGAACATTCAGCTTAAAAACACATATACAAACAAACATATATTTTATGGAGAACTGCTTATGTTAACAGAGCCAATTTGCTATTGTGGTTAAGGCACTAGGCTAGAAACTAGGAGACCATTAGTCCTAGTTCCACTTTAGGCACAAAGTCATCTGGGCAAATCAATCTATCTCAGCCTTAGAAAGAAGGCAAAGGCAAAACTGCTTCCAAAAATATTGCTCCACCCCTCAGGGACTATGCAGTCAGCAGGAGTTAACAGTGACTAGATAGAGATAGATAGATAGATAGATAGATAGATAGATAGATAGATAGATAGATAGATAGATAGCCCTTAATTAAGAACTATGTGTGATGAATGCATTGTTGCCATCAGGCAATATCCAGTGTTTAGTGTAGGTTTCTTTAAGCTGACCCTCTTCAGTTGTATGATGCTGCAACTCTAATTTGACCCAATGGGATGGGCAATGAATGTGCTGATTGAGAGAATGATGGAAATTTTAAACTAACTATTTAAAAAGATATTAGAAGTAGGAAAATTAGCCCAATGAAACAAACTGTATGTGACCTGAAGTCACTGTATTCCTCAGGGATCCATTGGGGGGAGGGGAGTACCAGTACAGCAAGTGATATGGCATGAATCATTCTACAAATTATGTAGTTTGCATTAGTTGTATCTGCCTGTGACATCATTGCATCTTATTATTTTCATGGCATTTACGATTCCTGTGTCCACCTCAAGCATCAGGCAATGAAATACTGGGCTTCACTAAGCCATGGTTTATTGAATAGGTCACTACTGATTAACGTCACACATTGTACTAATCTGTAAATCATGACTGGCCTGATTTGTAAACTCAGCCATGCTGTAAGTCATATTACTTTTAAAAACAGGAATTAACATGAGAAGGATATAAGTCTTGACCAATAGACAAAATAGCACAAGCGTACATCCCAATCGTCTACCATAATTTTTCTTCTTAATGCTTGTTTTGGCCTTTTTGGGGGGCAGATATGGAAATAGATTCCATATGGTAATAGCACTTGCTACCTTACAATTTTCAAGCATGCTGCAGAAAATCTGTCTTCCTCCAAGGAGCTCAAGTCGATGTATCTTGATTTCCATCCATACTCAAGCTTGATAAAGATCAGAAACCCCTTAGTCATGGATTGTGCCTCTGTTGTATTCAGGGTATCCTCTATAAATGGTCTCTTTAACATCAGCACATACACGCAGGTTGTTGGAACTCTTTCTTTTAATTCTTTGTATTATTTTGTGGAGTGTGGTATAACAATGAACGGTGAAGGCAATGTACCATGGTACATCAATTATAAGATGCCACCGATTATAAGACGCACCCTTATTTTTCAGTTAGAAATAAAAAAATTAAAAAGCCTTTACCCTGGGTAAGACACTATCGAATATAAGACGCACCATGAGTACAGAGACACCAAAATATGGAAAAAAACCATGCAACTTATAATCAATGTAATAGGGTATATATCATAGTAGACGATCCATGTGTGTAATAAATAAGAAATGCCCTGAAGTTATGCTGAACCCATTCGGTAAGCCGAGAAGCTTCTTTGTACTGCCTACTATTCTCAAATTACTATGTTTAAATGGTCTTAAAATGTACAGTTGAATCTTCTAACACTTCTAATCTTCTAACACTTGACTATTGTTAAAACACTTCCTATTAGCTACATCATGCTCAGACTTGCTTGGCACCAGGGCTTTCCAATGACTCCTGGAACAGTTCATGAGTCAGCAGTCTTCAGGATTCCCTCCCACTTGAACCAAAAAAAAAGGACTGGCTTGTATGACCAGGATTTAGAGCTACCTAATTAAAAGGGCTTATGATACTGTTGCCTTGATTAATTTCTTATGTGTACATTTAACATTCTGCCAACCTGTTTTTCGCCTTTATATAGGTGACCCAGGAAAACAGTGAAAGAAAATCAATGAAACTTGGCTCTTGCCACAACTTGTCCAGCGCAGGGTGTGAACGAACTGCTTAATCAGTCCTGTTTTATTTCTGGAGACCCAGCCCATTTTGACCCCTCTCAGTTTTAATTCCTTTCCAATCAGCATTGCTTATTCACTAAGCATGGGTTCTTCCTTTAACCATGATGAATTCCTTAAGGAATTATCCCCCCCTTTTTTTTGCAAAAGGGTGAACAGTCCAGCTACATATAGCTATCAACACCCCATCAGCTGCCCTAGAAGGCCATCCCCCTTAAGAGTCCTGTCAACCAGAGGATATCAAACTTAAAATGCATATCTTTATTGGGGATTGTTTATTTTTGTTTTCTGATGAAACTCAGTTCCCAGATTATTTTGTTACTTTGAGGAATCCCAACTTCTTGCATTTGTTTGAATCTCCACTTTCTTTCAAGGCTGCCAATAATTTCATTTTGTACGGATGGGACAGTTTGAAGTGCATAAGAGTCAACAGTTGGAAAACGAAGTTGATTTTTGTTTGCAGCAAGTTCAAACCTGGCCATGAAGTTCACCCAGTGACTTTGAGCCAATTCCCACTTAAGGTTTCTTATGAAGGTAAGAGAAGAGATGGAGAGCCAAGAAGGATGACTTTGGCTTCTGGAAAATGTAAACCATATACAAAAAATGCAGCAAATCACATTACAGTTCTACTACACCAGTAAGCATTATTGTAGGACTGAAGTCATCTTGAGCTGTTGTGCCTAGTCCATCAGGGAAAAGGAAAAGGCCAGCATGTTTGAAAGAGGGTTGTATTTGGGGAAGAATGACCATGACAGCCAACCCAGCACATTCTGTCACATAAGAAAAAATACTTTCTCTACGGTGATGTCCAGTTACATTAAAAGGGGAAACACAAGGGTTTCAACTTTCTTGATCCAAAACGGTAGTTTGGGGCTCTAAATTGGTCCCCCCTCAATCTTATCAGGATCTAAATGTCTAATAACATATTTTTCATAAAAATACGTTGGGTCGGAAGTTTTTATCATTTGCCTGTAAGTCGTTTGGGTAGTATGAATGAACCATTGGTCTAAAATCCAATTAAATATACGGTTCAGTGTTTACAATGTAAATATGTGTAGTATGTTCCTGCCCACATCCCAGTAATGACTAACTTCATATTTATTTTATATAAAAAGATTTGTTTGCAATGAGTTTGAAATGCAAGCCAGCATTATTTACAATTGAAGAATAATGGGGCAAAAACGCCCTTGGTCCATCAAATATATCACAGGGGAGATAGGCCGAGTAAATTTCCTGACGGCTAAAGATACATATTTTTTTAAAGAAAGCCACATCAAAGAAATAGAAAAGTTAAACATTGCTTTTTTTTAAAATTGCCAGCTTGTCTGCTGGTAGACCCAGAGGAACCAGAAGTGCATTTTTCAGTGAGCTAAATTAAGCTCTGGAGAACTTGAGAACCATGTGCCTCCACTCCACCCCTAATGGAGCATTTCTTCTTACCTATTTTAGAGGGTTTAAGAAGCGAGGTGAGGGCAAAGTAGAACGAAAGTGAGAAGGAGGGAGGGAAAAGAAGGCACTGCCTCACTTGGTGCTCAGAGCAATTGAAAATATCTTTCTTCCACACAGCAGCAGCAGAAAAGTAGGGCAGCAGCTTGTTGATCTTGCCAGGCCCTTCATGCCCTCCCATAAGCTGAGAAGAAACCACTCTGGGCCCACAGACTAATGGCACCACAATGTGGGCTGATGGACACACCTGCCCTTCAGCTGCCCAGTATGGAGCCATTTCTTCTCCGCCTGAGGGCTGTGTGCTTGGCAAGACTGGCAGGTTGCTGCCCTACTTCTGGCAGTTGGTTCTTAATGAAGAAACCAAACTAATGTTCATTCATTACTTATTCAGTTATCATCTATAGGGGGCTGTTAGGAAGAATTATGATGGCGAAATTAAGCCCGATTTGTGATTGGACTATAGCACTTTTGATTATTAATGGTTATTTATATAACTGAATGCTTTTCCTGAATTCCGAGTTACATGGATTACAATTATTTTCAGCTGAAAGTACATAGAGTCTCTCTCTTCAGCTCTTTCTACTCAGTGTTGAACACCGGGGTGGAAATAGAGGGATGGAGGGAGGGAAAGAAAGGGTGTGGGTTTGACACAGTATCCCAACTGCTCCCCCATAGTTAGAACATAGAATAATAGAGTTCGAAGGGACCTTGGAGATCTTCTAGTTCAGTCTTAGTCATGGTCGAATCATCATCTCCTTAAGCTCAACTTCCTCTCCGCCACGCCATGCCGCAGGGAGGCGGGACAAACAGTATGGTTCCGCCCCAGGCGCCTGATGGACACGGATAGGTTCCTGATGGAGCTAGGGCCCTTCCCAGATGCCTTATCCCACAGCCGGTCGAGGATCTTGTGGCCTCCTGGTATAGGGAGGCCAGCGGGGCCCTGGACCGGGTTGTGCCTTTGTGGCCTCTGACCCGGCATTGAGCCATTCATGCTCCTTGGTATACCGAGATGCTGAGGACGATGAAATGCCAGAGAAAATGCCTAGAGAGCATTTGGAGGACAAGCCGCTCCCAATCCGATCGTGCCCAGGTTGGGGCATATACTAGGTCCTACCTGGATACGATCAGGGTGGCTAAGAATAGCTATTTTGCCGCCCTTATCGCTTCTGCCCTGTTTCAGGTGACCCGTTCTCTCCTGCAAATGGAGAGTCGGGATGACCCACTTGGGTGTCGGGCAGAGGATTTTAGCTGCTATCTGCAGGAGAAGATCGATAGGATTTGGGATGGCTTGGACTCTGACTGGACTAGTAAAGATGGGGTGATGGAGGCAAGTCTTGAGTCAGCTGGGTCGAATTTGATGCTGTGATTCCCGAGAATCTGGACAGAATCCTGGGATGGTTGAACCCAACCACATGTTTATTGGACCCATGCCCTTCCTGGTTGGTCCTGGCCTCCCGGGAAGTGACACGAGGCTGGCTTCAGGTTATTGCGGGGGCTTCATTGAATGAGGGGCTTCTGCCACCCTCCCTAAAGGAAGGGGTGATCAGACCCCTCCTCAAGAAGCCCTCCCTGGACCCATCTGATTTAGATAATTATCATCCGTTCTCCAATCTTCCCTTTTTGGTGAAGGTTGTAGAGAGTGTGGTTGTGTATCAGCTCCCCAGGCACCTGGAGGAATCGGTCTATCTAGATCTGCGCCAGTTCGGCTTCCGGCCTGGGTACAGCACTGAAACGGCATTGGTCGCGTTGGTGGATGATCTCTGGAGGGCCAGAGATAGTGGTTGCTCCTCTATCCTGGTCCTATTAGATCTCTCCGTGGCTTTTGATACCATCGACCATGATATCCTGCTGCGCCGGTTGGGGGGGGGGTTGAGAATAGGCGGAACTATCTTACAATGGTTCCGCTCCTACCTCTCCGACCGGTCACAGTCAGTATTGGCTGAAGGGCAGAGCTCGACTTTTTGGCGTCTCACCTGTGGGGTGCCACAGGGGTCGGTCCTCTCGCCTCTCCTGTTCAGTATTTATGTAAAGCCGCTGGGCGAGATCATTCGTGGAAGTGATGACCCAGTGTCTGGAAGCTATGTGGATCTGGATGGGTAAGATCAGATTCCAACTCAACCCCTTCAAGACTGAGTGGCTGTGGTTACCAGCATCCCAATATGGCCAGTTTGAACCATCGTTGGCCATTGGGGGTGAAACATTGGCCCCCACGGAAAGGGCACGCAACTTGGGGGTCCTCCTGGATGTATGGCTGTCTATGGAACATCATGTTGCAGCCATCGCCAGGAGGGCCTTCTATCAGGTTCGCCTGATTCGACAATTGCGCCCCTTTCTTGATCGGGACTCCCTACCAACTCAGGCTCTAGTCACTTCCCATCTGGACTATTGCAATGCTCTCTACATGGGGCTGCCCTTGAAATGCACCCGGAGACTCCAGCTAGTCCAGAATGTGGCTGAGCGGAGGATTTTTCAAGCAAGTGGGCGTGCCCACATAACTCCACTCTTGCGTGAGCTGTACTAGCTGCTGCTGGTCTTTCGGGTGCGTTTCAAGGTATTGGTTACCACCTTTAAAGTGCTCCATGGCATAGAGCCCAGTTATTTGCGGGAGTGCATTCAACCCATCGATACCTTCCACCGACCCACATGCTCCCACAGAGTGGGCCTCCTCAGGGTGCCGCCAGTCAAACAATGTTGGCTGGCGACTCCCAGGGGGAGAGCCTTCTCTGTAGCGGCACCCACCCTCTGGAACGATCTCCCCCCTGCTATACGAACGATTCCTGACCTTCGGACCTTCCACCACATCCTGAAGACTCACTTGTTCCAACGGGCCAGCATGTCATAGCCGCGCCCTGGTCCTCCTGTGCTTTTAGAGTGGTTTAAAATGTATTTTATTTAATTTTACTATAGATGGACATCATGCTCACACCTAGGATGAACTCGTCTAGCTATGTTGTCAATGTTCTGACATGCAGAATCAGCGCCCTTAACTACAGTTGACTGGCACTTCCGGCAGCGCTGTCGCTGCTTCTGAAGCTAACCAAGATGGTTGTCACATACCACCTGCCAGGTACGGGTGTACCACCAGTGGTACATGTACCATGGGTTAAAAAGCCCTGCCCTATACTACTTCAGACAAATGGTTGTCCAGTTACTTTTTGAAAGTCTCCAGTGATAGAGCACCCACAATTACTGAAAGTAATTTATTCTACTGGTTGATTGCTCTCACCATTAGGAAATTTCTCCTTAGTTCTAGGTTGCTTCTCTTCCTGGTTAGTTTCCAACCACTGTTTCTTGCCTTTTAGTGCTTTGGAAAATTGTTTGACCCCCTCATCTTAGTAGGAGTCCCTCAAATATTGGAACAGTACAATCATGTCACCCCCTAGCCCTTCTTTTCATTAGACCAAACATACTGAATTCCTGTAATAGTACCTTGTGTGCTTTAGCCTCCAACTCCTTAATCATTTTTTGTTGCTCTTCTCTGTACTCTTTCCAAAGTCTCAACATCTTCTTTTATATTATGGCGACCAGAAATAGATGCAGTATTCCAACTGTGGTCTTACTAAGACTTCGTAAAGTGATACTAGAACATTACATGATCTTGATTCTATCCCTCTATTAATGCAGCCTAGGATTGCATTGGCTTTTTTGGCTGCTGCCACACACTGTTGGATCATATTTCAATGACTAGGACAGAGGTTTCCAAACTTTATTTTCAAGCTGTGGACCCCAAAACACATCATTGCTACATGGGGTTATTGATCTTACGAGATCTAAGCATGAATGGTAAGCATGAGTGTGCTTGGAGGACTCATGATCTAAGCATGAGTGTGCTTGGAGGACTAGCCGCTCCGAATCTGACCGAACCCTAATTAGATCTCATATTAAGATCTACTTGGGGGCGATCGAGGAGGCGAAGAGAAATTACTTCGCCTCTGTGATTGCATCGGCAGAGAACTGCCCAGCTGCCCTCTTTAGGGTGACCCGCTCCTTGCTTCATCTGGAAGCGCGGGAGGACCCCTTGGAGGGTTGTGTTGAGGAATTTGGGAGTTATCTGCACTACAAAATCGCTCAGATCCGGAAAGACTTGGACTCTGAATGGCATGATCCTGGCGAGATGACAAGAACAAGTCTTGAGAATTTTGTATGGGTTGAGTTTGATCCTGTTGCCCCCGATGACATGGACAGGTTGTTGGGGCGGCTGAAT
>JANHFO010001754.1:138244-154450 GCA_032468095.1 Pareas carinatus
AATCGCTCTGCGGGACGCTCCAAAGCCGAAGGATCGCCCTGCAGGCCGAATTGGAGCATTTCCGGCGTCCCGCGGAGCGACCTCCCATGCCTTTTGGAAGAATTTGCTCCATAAGACGCATACACTCCCCCCTTTTTGGGGGGAGGAAAAGTCCGTCTTATGGTGCGAAAAATATGGTAGTTTAAACTAAAAAATAATTAGCTATTAAATCAGACGAAGTAATTAGCTGTTAAAACAAATGAAATATAAAATGATTTGCGAGAGCAAACCAATATTAGCGAAATCAAATTACACTTGGATAAGGCTTTTAAAAAAGTTATTCTTGTTGTTGCCCATCAAGCAACTGGTATTCCTTTCTGAATCTAGAGGAATCATATATTGATTATGAGTAACTGTCATGTTATTTAGTGAAATAATATTAAGTATTTTATTGGAGGGGGATCAAGACGCTGTTTTGGAAAGTCTTTTGTTTGTCCTTAAAAATAAAGCATTCTGAACTGAACTAATGGCAAATACATGAGCATGTCTATTCTCTTTTCTTCTCACTGCTATCTTCTGGGCTTATTTTTTAATTTCTTCATTTACTTGCAACTGTATTTCATCTCAAGCATTTGGAAAGGAGGAGGTGAAACTTGTTTAGACCTTGGATGCAAGATCACCAAAAAATACCAGGATAGATAAAACAAAAATCCTGGTAATAGTGATCAATTTCTATACTGTTGTCAATAAAACTACTTGGGTGTATTGCATGGGGTCACCAAGAGTTGAATTTTATTCAGAGTAGACCATCTTATTTTCTGCTAGAATTCATTTCGGCAGATGATGGAGAGAGAAAAAAGTGACTCGATTTGATTTTTCTTTTCTGAATTGGCTTTGTTCTTTCCCTTGCAATTCTCTACCTTGCTTGAATCTATGTAAACTTAAAGGATAAACCTTTTAACTTTACCCTTCATTAACTCTCAAATCTCTTTATTTGATCCACACTAGGGCTTGTGACTACTTTGGAGTTCTTTGCCTCTTTCATTTTCAACTGTCATTTCTTAATAGACTATTTCTTCCTATACATTACTGAATTATATCTACCAGGAGTTCTCGATTTATGACTGGTTTGACAACTGTTCAGTTATAGTGGACTCAGAAATTATGCTTTATGGTCCTTAAATGACTTCAGGATGTTGTCATATGTCGTGGCACCCCCCCCAGTCACAGGGGAAATGGGTTTGCACTAGTAAGACTTCATGATTCATTTAATGACCACATGACTCAGTAATGAGTGTGATTCGTTTAATGGTCACTGTAAAAACAGTTGTAAAATTGGGTCTAGTCACATGGGTCAGCTTATGACCGTCACGAATTACAACTGAATTTCTCGTCCCAGTTGGAGCTGTAAATCAAGGATTACCTGTACAATAGTGATAAAACATACATCATTTTTTTCAGAATTAATTTCATAGTTAGTTCATAATATATTATTTCTACTGACAAGCTCTGGCCAGAAGGAACCAATTTAGAATAGTAAAATCAGTTAGAAGATGGCAGACAATTTAACATTCAGTAAGAATTTATTTTTAAACAGTATTTGGGGGGAAAATAATAGGACATTTTCTGATTTGTTTCAACATTTCTCTGTTGTGTTGGACTATTTGGAAGTCGTTAGGACGTACTTTCCATATTCTGTTATTTTTCTGTTAAAACAGCTGCAGAATAAATATTTTAAGAATTTATTACTGTGAAATCCCTGAAGTGATCTGGTAGGGTATAAAGATCTACCATTCTCTACTTTCATCCCATTCTACCCCTACATTCCAATCTTTACTGATTCCGATCTCAAGTTGGTTTAGATTTAATCATGTTGCCTTTAAATCTCCTATTCAAATTAATTCTCTCCATTTTAAATTTTAGATCTTGAACTCTAATATGCATGTAATAACTATATTCTTACTTTCCTTCCTGTATCGTTAAGTAGTTTAGTACATCTTTCTTTTAGTTAATGTTATTGAAAGATATAGGAATAGTATTAGATGAGCAAAATGCAATGAATCCTCCTTTTTAAATACTTTTTAGGTGGATAACAAAGGATTTCACCTACAGAAATAATACCTTCATCTATACAAGTGTCTTTCAGAAATAAATACTGAATATGGATTTTACAACTTTTATATTTTTCCTGAAGTTATGTAAACAACCAACTTGCTGTGTTGGCTTTTGATTGTGTTTTATTTGTTTTTATATTTGTTCTTTCCTTTCTATCTCTTTTCTTTGATTTTATTATCAACGTTCTGATTCTGTTCATCTCAGGAAAAAATTCTAGATTACAAAAAAGGTAGTCTACTACCATCAAAATTAAGAATCTCAGCATTTTTTCTAAATTTCCAGATGTTTTTAAGTATACATATAATGGATGTAACACACACACACACACACACACTTTTGATCATATAAGTACAGTATTGCATCCTGGATGCATTCTTCATTTGTAGAAGGCTGAGTAATAAAATAGTTCTTTCTCACTGTGAATTTTGTGGAGTATCTCTCAGTCATGTGTGCACTGTTAGAAATGAATGGAATTCCAAAGTAGGCAACATAATTTGTCATATGTACACAACAAAGGGGGATCAGAGGAAAAACTGGCATCTTCTACAGACAACATAATGAGATCTAAACAAAAGTTACTGTATTTTTCAGAAGATCATGACAATTTTAGAAATAGAGTTTATACCTAGTATTTGCTGAATAAATTCTTTTTTAACTGTTCATTGCAACAAGGCTGCAGATACCAGCAACAGTTTAAAACATTAATTTTTATTCCCATTAGTAAATCATTTACCTTGAAACAGTTTGCTGGACACAGTCAAAGCTTCCCTGAGGATTATCTTTGCCAACATTTGACAGATAGAAATCAAAGGTATGGACTTCATTTGGGGCATCAGTTTTGGGAATCTTTACAAGCTGAAACACAAACAAATACAAATATTTATCTATAATGCTGTAATTATGAAACTAAGCATATACTCTTTCATATCTACAACTATTTTACAATATACAATTCTGATATAATAAATGAAACTTCAATCTGCCATTGACATATTCATTGAGCCCAAGAAATACATTTAAAATCAACAACTTGTCTTGTGGAATATAAAACTTCTAACAATATTATTTTTACATTTAGAAATATTGCAAGCAAGCTGCATCTTCCTCTGAGAAGTCTTAGGACAAACAGAAAATAATGCAAGCAATTTTGTTGACACTTATCCCTGGTTCTGAAGATACCAAACATTACAGTAGTCCTATATCCTGTTTTTCATAATGATGTTTTTGCAGTACATTTCCTTCTCTTCTGTTCATGGACGAAAAAAAAAATCTGACACCATTCCAAGATTATTAGCTATGAAGCATAACAGTAGTGATCCCAGACAGATGGCATCAAGCACTTGGACCTAAGTGTCCATTTCATCAAGCTTGAAAATAAAATTTCTCTTTCTTGCTTCTGAAAACCTGCACAATTTTCAAGGTTTGCTCAGACACAGTATTCTGATAAGTATATAAAAAGCTAAAGGACTTTTAATGTAGTGGAATATTTTCCTTTTATATCACAGTTGTTTCTGTATTATCAGCTCATTACATGAAAGTAAGGTGAAAAATATAACTTAGATTACAAAATCTTCAGTTTTAGTTAGTTGATGCAAAGAGGAATACACCCCACAACAAAAACTACTACATTTAGTATTTTGTATAACCTCTGTGATTTATAAGGACAGCACCAAGTCTTCCAGGCATGGAATGAACAAGTTGGCAACATATTGCAACATCTATCTTTTTCCATTCTTCAAGAATGATCTCTTTTAGAGCCGGGATGATAGATGGAGAGTGATACTCAACTTGTCTCTTCAGAATCCCCCATAGGTGTTTGATAGGGGACATCAGGAGACATACTTGGCCACTGAATCACTTTCACCCTGTACTACTTCAGAAATGGAACGGTGGTCTTATATATGTGTTTTGGATCGTTGTCATGTTGGAAAAGTGCCCGATGACCAAGGGCACGGAGTGATGGTAGCATCTTCTCTTTTTCAATACAGAGCAGTACATCTGGGAATTCATGATACCGTCAATGAAATGTAGCTCCCTGACATCACCAGCACTAATGCACTCACAGGACACTGCCACCATGCTTTTTTTTGTACTTCTCACCTTTGCAACACCATAGTTTTGAAGCCACCAGTTCAAAAAACATTTATCTTGGTCTCATCACTCCAGAGTACAGTGTTCCAGTAGTCTTCTTTTTCACCATGGGCCCTGGCAAATTCTCGGTGGACTTTTTTGTACATGGGCTTTAGCAGATACTTCCTTCATGGACAATACCCATGCATGCCATTCCACTGCAGTGTGTGCCGTATTGTGTAATGGGAAACATTCACCCCAGTTTGACTTTCTACTTCTAGAGCTAACTGCAGTGAATTTACATGGCAATTTTCTTCAACCCTTCTCATCAGAAGACGCTCCTGTCAAGGTACAAACCTCTATGGGCAGCCTTGACGTCTCTGTGAGATGGTTGCAGTTCCATCTTTCTTAAATTTTTCATGTCACTTTTACTACAGTATTCTGACTGATAAGTAAAGGGAAGAGGTTTTCTTTGTTAAATAACGCCCTTTTATAATCAACTGTCTGCTAGACACCTGTCTAATGAATCATTAGATTTATCTGTAGTTGAATTATTTTTAATTAGAATTTTATTGTCTAAAATGTAGCTTTACTCCTACGACGTTCATTGGGGTGTATTCATTTTTGCAACATGATCTTGAATGATTTTGTTAGGAAAAATATCTTTTTGTGTGTGTGCAAATTACCAAATCTTGTTTGCAATCAATGACTTGCATTTGTGAGAGTATTTTGTAGTATAGTATCCCATAGAAAATGCTGATTCTGAAAGTAAGTAAAGGTTTTATGTTGGGGTGTACTCATTTATGCTGAGCGCTGTATGTCTGGTTCTTGAAGTTGTGGCTGTCACAGTGTCCCCATAGTCTAGTGATTCCAATCCAGGAACTTGGCAACCAGCATGCATTTATGATGGCCTCAGTGTCTCACAAATGCGATTTGCAACCTGCACAGTAGATTTCCAACAAGCACAGTCAATGGCAAGCTGTTAGGAAGTTGCAAGTCATAGTCACATGATATTGTACTTAACAACCTGTGTTGATTCATTTAACAACAGCTAGAACTGCGTAAGTCAGTGAGATCATGTAACATTTTATTTAACAACTGCACCACTTAGTAACAGAATAGTTGGTACCAATTGTGGTTGGTAACTGAGGATTACCCCTATATACAGGTATTTAGGCCTGTTAAGTAATATTAAAAAAATGGGTCAACAAACACTGGAAATGTCTTCCATTGGTGCTATATATGAGTAGCATCTCTCACCTGCCAAAAAGAGGACTGCTGTATTTTGTAGCAATGCAACTTCTGAGTAATACTCATCGGCTGTATTTGTAATACATTGTAAAAATTGAGAGATGACGAGAATATGAGGCACTTGTTGCCAGAGCCTCTTATTACTTCTCATCCAGACATTGTTATTCCAAGTACAGACACCCATACCCATAGAAGAAATTAAGTTGGCTGATAACATCATATGATATCTTATGTTAGATCTCTGGATACGTTCTTCCATTTGGTTCATGGAGATATCAAATAATACAGGAGATCCAAGCCAAAGCAGCTATTCCTGCACCACCCTCCATAACCCACCCTTAAATATTTGCATACATACCAGTAAGCAATGCATCCCTCCACAATTTTTTTTAAAAAATCCAGAAGAATAGAGTGCTGATTAAAAAAACCCACCAAACGTATTGTTCCTCCTTTCAGCATAAATTATTCCACACAGGCCAACATTTTTTTCTAATCTAAAACCACTCCCATAGTTAAAGCAAGAGTCAACCAAGAAAAAGCTGGCAGCCATCACTCAAGTATATTGCTGAGAAAGAAGATCATTGCCTGTTTATTACTTCATAGTTTACTTGACAAGAATTGAATGGGTATAAGATAGCATTGTTTATGAAACCTATGTGAAATAGTTGTCTCAAAGAAGGCAAATGATAAGGAGTAGGCTGAGGTAAGTAATACCTATGCGTTTCACAAGCTTGATCTTCATCCCTAAGCTAGCCTACGATATTAAGGATCTGAAAGTTTTGTTGAACTCCCAGAGTTCAAGTAAGAAATTACTGCCAGTCTATGTAGTTTGCTTTTATACACATTTATATAGGGGGCGATTTCCTCAATATATAAAATATGCTTTATGTACCTAAAAGAAAAAATCCTATCTTTAGCATATTCAGGTAATATTGAGAAAAGTCTGCCTGAGAAGCTACTGCTACTAGTCCTAAGATAACAAGCTATCATGAGTAATCTATGAGTAAGGTGGGAGCGTTGCATACAAAGAAACAAATGGTCTGCTGTAAATATATTTTCCAAAGGTTTCCATAAAGCAATGTTCTCAGAACAACATTATTTGTAGTTATAGGTAATATCCTTTATTGTTCTATTAGAATAAATAATAAAAGAGAATAACTGCAGTTGAAGTGGCAATAAAAACTAAACATATTCACATATGATTATGACTATGACTGACAGCACAGTATGGTTCCAGATTTGATATGTGAATATCAATAGCACCAACAATTCATTTAGCAAGAGCACAGAAATTGTAGTGTGAATTTATTTATAAAAATAAAGAACTCAAATTTAACCTGTTGACTAGGTAACATTCTAAAAGTCTTTAGACTAATAAGGTGCTATAAATTACAAGTATTATTTTATAGCCTAATTTTTGCAAACAAATTACTGCTGAATCTACTGGTTATAGGAAAGACAGGAGTAATATTATCTGCTCACCTGATGACTGATCAATGTACAACTCTGGTTAAACAATAACTTGGATTCACAAATAGGAATAGAGGTACAGTGCTTCGTCTTTAAGTTAAATAAATAGGAGCAAAGAAAAATTCCTCCCCAAAATGCTTTAACGTGGCTAAACAAAAAGTCAAGTTTTAACAAATTATCAATACGAATTACAATTCTATATTGCCTTCTCAATATCATTATATAAATAGCATCTGAACATGTTACTATACATTAAATTATGAACCATATTATTCCTACTGTAGTAGCAAACTTGGAAAGTAGAGAAAATCACTTGGTTATTAAAAAATCCAAGATACAGTACTTTGCAGTCTAGAACTTACATCATGTTAGAAAATCTTGAATTTTAATAAGCATGCCTTTTAAATATTTCTCACATCATATCCTGATATTTAATTTCATTTTGCTCTTCCTCATCACTTAAGACTGATACTAATTTAGAATAAGAATTATGGTCATGTTCTGTTTTGGGTGAATTCCAAACCCATGGCAATTTGTGAAAAATCTGGGGTCCGGATATACACTTTGTTCTAATGGGGAAAAAAACTTTTCAGAACTCTGCCCCCAATATGCTGATTGGGTAAAACTAAAAAAGTTTTCAAAAACAAAAACAAGACCCTTTGGAAAGTTGATTGAGAAAGGACTTGATGGGAAGGGGGAAAAGGGAATAATGGATTCTTAGCTTGTCTGAAAATTGTGATCAATGCACCATTGATGATATCTATTGCAGCTTTTTTGACAAGGGGTGATGTGTGTGTGTGGGGGGAGAGATTCTCCACTCTATTTTAAACAATATATCCCCATTGAAATAATAAATTATTCCAACTAGTTTTTCTTTATGAAAGACATCTTTCTAGATGCCTGTTTTCTTCATATCATTTCTCTCCATAAGGGGTAGTCCCTTTCGGTTTTGATCCTACAGTACTGAATGAATATAGTTTAATATGCCATTGGGGGCTGACCTCTTTTCTTTTTGACCTAGTTATTTATATTCTGCTTGGCATGTTGCATGTTTAATTCTTGTCATGCACAACACTCAATCTGCTTTGCTATAAAATTAAACAGCCAATATTTGGTCCTGCTAAGGGCCACCTTGGCTACAATCTTCTGGGTAGGCAGATCAAGAATCTGCAGGGTAGGGTTCAAAATGAAATAATGGATTTAAAGGATTAGTGAGATATAAATACTGAGGAAATAGTCTGAGCAGGCAGTTTCAATGGTCAAAAGGGTGTATAACTCAACTCTTCCTCATACTTATTTCTATGAAACATGACAAATTTCATTTCATAAATATCTAATTATGAGAATTTCATCATGTGCAAAGTACTTTAACAATTTAATAAACTGCATTGTTAAACAAGTGGATTAGATATACAATTAAACAGCCTATACTGATTGCCATGAGATTTAGCATAGTTCATCACCCCATAATAGTCTAGGTTTCAAGAGTTCTTTTTCCTAGTTCACTGAGAAAGTCACAAAAAGATAGGCACTTTACCACTTTCCCATGTTATATGAGAAAATGTTTTCTAAAAGCATACTCTGAAATAAGGTACTACTAGAACGGGCTACCCCCAGGCCCATCTGAGGCATGAAAGGCTATTTTTATAATATTAAACACAGTTCTTGAAACAAATCCATTATTCTAAAATAGATCTAATAAGAATATTGACTGTGAGGCTTATTATTCATAATAATTATTATATGAGCCTTATTAATTATAGAGTCCAAGCCAACAGGGCTGTGTAACTCCTTGAAAATAATTTGAAGGCGTTTCAAAATTAACAGAAGAATAATCACAAGAGTTGTCTACAACTTTTTAAAACAGCTACACCTTTCCCCAAATTATGAAACTGGCCTCTTCAATTGCGACATATTGGGAAAAAACACAGCTGTTTTAAAGAGATGCGGACAAGTGTTACATTCACACCATTCAAAATCAATTTTGAAACCTAATATAAAGCACTATACAGATATAAAAGCCAGTACATAAAAATTCCAAAATGGTTTGAATGTTTTCCATGCATGCATCCATTAAGATCTGTGTTGAAGTACACGTGAAATTAATTATTGATATCATTGAAAGCAAATTCATGAATACAGATATTTTTGTGCATGTATGTACTTTTTAATTTTTTTAAATTTTTAGACAGCAAATGAATAACCAGGCAGCCATCATATGCATACAACTATAAACATGAATATGTTTACATGCCACATTTTATTGTATTTTACCCATGGGTAATAATTCTTTAAAAAGTGACAAAATGGACATTTTAAAATCCTCATACATCTTACAACATGCAAGTACAACTGTGCTTGTGTAATTTTGGTCACAGCCTATATTCTTTTTTACGTATTACTTCAGTTCACATTAGGCAGAGAGGGAGAAGTGTAGAGAAAGAATACTACCAACTGATCCCATAAAACAAGATTTTCCAGTAATACAATAGAAACAATATTATATTAAAAATAAATACAAGAAAAATTTGGCCACATACATAACTAGAGTCCATGCTGCCTCTAATTTAATACCTGAGTTCTTTCTCCTAAATAACTAAACATTTATTTGCCAAAAAATAAATAATATGGGTGATAAAATGTTTCGCATGGATATAACGTGCAGTTTTTTCACAGCCCAACTGATATTTCAACTGATATATTATAAAAAAATATTTAAATGAAGTGGCATAAGTGGTGTAAATAGTAAATATTAAAAAGCCAGTATTAAATGATATATCCAGCAATTATCAGAAATAATTACATAGCGAATCTTCCAGAAAATTTGACCAACTTTAAAATTTACAATGCCATTCTGCCTCCCAATTACCACTAATTTACAAACTATTTTCATTCAAAATCAATTAAAAATGGCTAAAAAAACAAGGACAAGAAATTGCAAAGATAACATGATCATGAACCAGGTGAATAAATAAAGTAGGTCAGGTGTCTTTGAGTTTTAGTCTAACTTTGGGCCAGTCACACACTCTTAACTCAACCCACCTTACACGGTTCTTGGAAGTAAATGGGAAAAGGAAGCATTGTGTTTACTGTTTGACAAAATTCGGACATGAATCTAAGAAATGAATAAATCGAAGGACATATTTATCATTTGATCACAATAATATAAAACGGGAAATATTTTCAAATATACAATGTTTATATATACCGTATTTTTCTCACCATAAGACGTGCTTTCCCCCCAAAAAAAGTGGGGGGGAAGTGTATGCGTCTTATGGAGTGAATACTCCCAAAAAGCGTGGGAGATCGCTCCGCGGGGTGCATCAAAGTCCGGAGATCGGCTTGCAGGCCCAGAGCGGCTCTCCCCATCCTACGAGGCAGCAGGTTAAACAGCTGCCACCGCTGCGTGCTTCTTTGCCTCAGCCGCTCCGCGCTCCCAAGGACGGGTCGGGAAGCCTCCAGTTCGACTTGCAGGCTGATCTTCAATCTTTGAAGCACCCCGCAGAGCGATCTTTGCGCACCCCCAGGGTGCTCCGAAATCCAGAGATAAGCCTGCAAACCGAATTGGAGGCTTCCCGGCCCGTCCTTGGGAGCGCGGAGCGACTGAGGCAAAGAAGCGCGCGACAGTAGCAGCTGTTTAACCTGCTGCCTCGCAGGATGGGGAGAGCCGCTCTGGGCTTCGCAGGGGGCGGCGCCGGCTCCGGCTCCAGCACCAGCAGCCCCGGGGATTCCACCAACACGAGCGGACCTTTGGGCAGCTGCTCCAAGTTCTTCCCCTGCTGCTGCACCTCTCTTCCTGCACCCTGGCATTCTCCTGACGATCTGGGAATTTGCAAACACCGGAAGGGGACGGGGAGGCTTCCCGGCACTCTGCGGAGCGATCTCCGCCCACCCACGGGGTGCTGGGAAGCTTCCAATCTGGCTTGCAAGCCGATCTCCAAACTTTGAAGCACCCCGTGGAATGCTTCTGGGCGCCCTGCGTCCTATGGTCCGGTGCGCCTTATGGTGCGAAAAATACGGTAGCTTATTCAATGCATAAAATAAATATAGTTGACTTTAACTGCAGCTAGATAAGCTTTTTAAAAGTAAAAAAATACATACCCCTTGAAGCCCTTGAAATTGTATTGAAGGTCGAGAAGGAATTAAATTCTAAAGGAAAAAAGTAAGATCATTACAAAACGTAAAAAGTATTTTAGCAAAACATTATAAAGGATTATGTAAGTAATATATACATAACAGAAGTATGTTAAGAGATTCCATAAGAAAGTATATACTAAAATAATTTCCTATATTATAGAAATTAGATATGGAATCTCTGAAATATAATTATCTTTATTTTCAGTTAAAATAGAAATACTGTACTGATGCAAAACAAATAAAATTTAATTCATTTGGTTTGCATGTAAAAGACAAACAGAACATTACCAGATTTGCTATTAATATTAACTAATTCAAGATCTATTTGGATAGTTGCTAGGAACATAATATATTATTAGTTTTAGAATACTCACAAAATGAATAGCAATTAATATATTAAATATTTAATAGTAAATGGCTGGTAAAACTGTTATAGAGCTGTCTCGCTCTCTCTAATTACCTAACTGCATATATCTATTGCTGTAAAAGAAAACCAGTAACTGTGAATCAAACCACTGGAAATTATATGAATATAATAAAACAGAAAGGATTGCTTTATTGTGAAAGTACTAAAACTCATGCTCTTCACTCAATGTAACAAATGACAAAACAGCAATCTCTCATTATTAAAGAGTCTATTTGTCTGTCATGAACCATAATTTTTGTTAACACAAAGCTCATACTATAAAACAGCAAATGATTTCTACATACTGTATATTTGTTCAAAATTGTTTTTAAATTTTGGATTTCTATAGCCACTCTTCTCAATAAGTGTGGCATGTTATTTTTCTGTTGTCTTTCATATCAATGAAATATACTGAAGAAAAAAAATACCTATTTTAATTGGGTTTTGATAACAATTATGTCAATGCAAATCTTTCAAAAGAGATGCTTAGGAACACTTGGGAAGGTATACAAAGCACTATTTCTCAAAATTATAAGACAGCTGTCCTGTATCTTTTCCCTAACTCCTGCAGCAGTTTTAGAAGCTATTCCTGTCTGGCTCCTTACTGGTAATTGCTTTGCTAGGCAAAATGTTAGCTATATGTGCTTGGAGAAAAAGCGGCTTCCTTAACAATTAAAATAGTTAAAACAGCGATATATTCTGAAAACCTCTTTCAAAGAATTTAAACAGCCCTAATAAGAATGACAAAAACTAACTGATCAATTTAGTTATTTCTTTTAAAAAAGTACTCCACAGCACCTCAAGGAATTCATTTCAGAAAAAGCAATCAATCAGTAACTCATTAGCTGCAAAAAATAGAAATGTTTTATATTCTGGTATTCTTAAAATTAATTTACAGTATTAGAAAAATCAATTATAAGAATTTTACTTTAAAAAGGAATCTCCCCTCTTCTTACCTTCAAACCTATAAGCTATGAGGGCAGTTTGGAAAAAACTTCACTTACAGACACTTACATTTTATTATATACATTACAAAATGACAACATTACATTAGTTTTTGACATAATTGCCATTCAAATTGAGGCACTTGTCATAACGTCTTACAGGATTTGACATTTCTTCTGCAAAGAAATCTCCCTCCTGAGAATGAAGCCAACTTGTAATAGCATCATGAAGCACATTTTCATCGTCAAAGCGGTGTGACACAAAGGTTGGGGCATGATGACTTCTGGTGTGGTCTTGGTTCATGATAATGCTCACCCGTACACTGCTAGACGCACCCAAGAACTTTTGTAGCAGTTCCATTGGGATGTTTTTGATCATCTCCCTATAGCCCAGATTTGGCATCATGGCGTCGAGCGACTACCACCTCTTCTGGCTTCATTTCCAGGAAGGAAATTTCTTTGTAGAAGGAATTTCAAATCTTGTAAGACGTTATGACAAGTGCCTCAATTTGAATGGCGATTATGTCAAAAAGTAATGTAATGTTGTAGTTTTCTAATGTATATAATAAAAGTTCTGTACCTGCGAGTGTCTGTCATTGATAACCAAACAGAGGGTTTTTTCCTAATTGTCCTCGTATCTACCTCCTCCCCACAAAAAGGCCAATTTTTAGAATTTAACTCAAGCCACTTTAACCACTGACAGAGATAAGCAATGGATATTGGGGGATTTCATTATTTAAAGATTGACTTTATATATAATGCTAAATCATAGTTCAGTGCTAAGTGTATGAGCTAAAATGTGTTTTCATCTGGTGTGGCTTCAAGAGCAACCCTAGAAAATGTAGGTTTGGTTTTCAATTACAGCATACCGTGTTCCCCTCCGAAAATAAGACCTACTTACATTTTTGCCTCGGTGGAATACTTTTGGGGAAACACGGTGGATCGCCCACCCCACCCCCGAATAACACCTGGCTACCCCCTTCGTGCTATCCCCAGGCGCTCCTTACCTCATGCAGAATAATTTCATACAGGAGAGGCAGCGAGGCACACGTGGCTGGGCTGCTTCCAGGGCTCCGAATTCAACAAGGAAGTGCTCCCAAAGCGCTTTATAGCTGACTGAAAGTGCGCAAATTCGGAACCCTGGAGGTTTCAGCCAGCCGATCTCTCTGCAGCCCTGACTTCTCCATGAGATAAGGAGCGTCCGGCTATAGCAGGGATCGGGGATCCGGGTGTTATTTGGGGGTGGGCGATAGCGATCTACTGTGTTTCCCCGAAAGTAAGGCATTCCCCGAAAATAAGACCTAGCGCTCCTTTGGGAGCAAAGATTAATATAAGACAATGTCTTATTTTTAAGGAAACACAGTACTAGTAAAACTCTTTAACTACGTTATAGAAAACAAACTTCATAAAATGTATTTGTATCCTTCCAACCTCTTTCGGCAGCTCTGTCGGTGGAGAGAGTTGACTTGGGATATCAAAACAAGGTGAGCAGCCTGTCACTGCACACAGCCTCCACACAGCCCCCAGCCTCATTTTCGCAGCTCCAAAAGATATACTGTATTACCCATATCATAATCTTATTCTACCCAATGTTAATTTGAATGTGAAAAAGAAATGCTGCTTATACAACAAGTTTTAATAAATTAACAACTAACTGTGCATATTTAAGAACATAACTCGCCCATTAGATCAGACAAAAGTCCATAAAAATATAGCTTTTTTAAAACTCAAAGAAGCCAACCCGATGAGAAATATCTAGCTCCTGTTATTGTTCCCCCGAGTATTTAGAGCATACTGCTCCCTATTTCAGGACAAATAGCCTTTTTATAGTTAGTACTGGATTTGTACAGTGCATCAACAAAAGTGTTGTCTCTGCATGGACACCCATGTGCAGACAATCAGAATCAGTTTTTGAAGTAACTATTTCAAAGCAGTTTCTTTAACCCTTCGAGGAGGGATGTTTCAACCAGACTTAATACATTTTGCAAAGAAGAACTTCCAAACACACTTTTGCTCAGCTCTATTTAGTACTACATTTTAAAGTGATTATGTTATTTTAAACCACTCTAAAAATGTTGCAAAATAAAAAAAATCCAGGCTGATGGGAGCAAGTAGCTGATTTTGGCTAAGCTTGATCAAATAAATTCTGTTCAGGCAGACCTGATTCATATTTGGACATATCAGGAAATATTAAGGATGCAGGTTAGATTGGGAAGTTGAAAAAAACCCTTGGCAAGCAAGCATTGGCAAGCATATTCCATATTTTTGCCAACCAAGCTACATGGACATGTCCACACAGCTCAAGAACTGAAAAATTGCACTGCTATTTCAACCAATTCCAATTCTCTTTGCTTAACTACATGATTAACTAACTAACAACGCACATAGATATATGTACTCAAGCTATCAGGCCCAAAGAACCAGGAATGACTCTGAGTAGCTCTTTATTGTTGTTCACCTATTAAGAGAAACTTGCCAGACTAGAGCAACTATCTGCAATAACTATTAGATTCATTCTGTGAACTCCTAGGTTGGTGGGTTTTTTTTGACATCTTTGCCCTCTTCCTGCTTCCAGACATTCCAGACTCTACTGTCTCTTTGCTCTTGAGAAAGAGTCCCTCCCTCCTGCGACTCTGGATTACATTCCATCACATAAACACTAGGAAATAAGACAACAGCACTGCAGTAGATTGCAGTAGATTATGTGCAGAACTGCCATAACTCAGTTTCTCAAGCATCATTCAACTTTTGACAATGTATGTAATATAATGCTAATCTATTTATATCTATTTGTATAATTTTATAAAATCCATAGAAACTCAGAAAATAATGTTTTTAAGAATACGAGTTAGAAATAATACAGATTCTTGCCTTTATTCCTAGATTTTGTTGTTAGATAGAAAATCTAATGCTCAATCACAAATCTCTATAAATCTATTTAATAAATAAAACCAAAATCAAGATTTCTGAATCACAGGCAGCAAACCATTCCCACAAGGGAAGTTTTAAAGAAAGTTAACTAAGAACTTCCTTCTCTCAATTGTACATGTCAATCATTAATAGGCTTTTCCATTGGAAAGTGATTGAATAGTGATTATACATTTTTCTGCTAAAATGGCTTCCAGAGGAGCTCAAAATTAATTTCAAAAAATTCCTGGGAATACAGGTATTATTATTCATCAGGTGAAGGATAATTCCTTCTATCTCTCCCTCTTGTGAGCATCTATGTTTCCCTTCAATCTTGCTTTATTTCTAGGGTTCAGCCAGATAGACTAGGAGCAATTGAACACCTGTCCTGTTCCTTGGAAGCTTCTGTGTTCTGACTAGCTCTGGGATAATGATCATGGCCATATGTGGAAAATGAGCAGAGTGACTAAAGTTACCGCAGCTAGGGATAACAGAGGTCACGTGATACAAACTTGAAATCAAAAGTAAACACAGATTTGTCCCTGCCATAGTAATGGAGGACTGCAGATAAAAGAATGGATGTACAGTATGTGAATAGCTACATTGGAAAATCAGAAATGTTGGAAGACATGCCCATTGCCTTTAACTACAATATCACCATTTATTAAAAATGCAGGATATTGATCCCATGTGTACTTAGTGGGAGGGAGTAACTCATTTCTCCTATCACATTTTGGACTATGACATTTAAAACAGTTCTGAATACTTGTTTACAGAGAACTACACGTGTAAGTGGTTCTTCAGATAGCTTGGTTTGTAACTACTTAGGAATCCTAGCTCAAAAACAGAATTCTGAAATTGACTCCAGAAATCCATATGGAAACAGGATAAAAGTTAGAAAATCAGGTGTATATGTATTTTTGTATT
>JANHFO010001754.1:159591-176146 GCA_032468095.1 Pareas carinatus
ATATGACTGCATCTCAAAAAGAAAAATTAAGTAATGCCACGGGATTTGAAATAGTGCAAAAAGTTAAATATTTGGGTAAAGTAGCCTTATTCTTGGTGACCTTGTGCTGATGCCCAGTAATGGGAAATCTCTCTGATATGACAGACTCGGCTATTTTTTGTCTTTGTATCTGATGAAAATAATCTTAGGCTGTACATATACTTACTATTTATTCCTTTTTGTCATTTCTATTCTATTTGTTGTTTTGTTATAATGGTTAACTTCCTGGAGATACTTATATTGGATAAAAAGTATGGAAGCAAATATTTGATAAATAAATGATAGGTCTGAGTTCTGTGGTATAGTGCTGATGATGTGTTTAGGAATACAGCTTAATGATCACCAGTATTAACTCTTTCCAGGCTGTACTGCTAAAGTCCCTAAATCACATTTCAATGCCATTTTTTAAAATGCTGGTCCATTTTACCTTCTGTCTTAATATCTTATGTCTTGCTAATTCATACAGAAGCTCATATTTAAGTTACCAAATAGATTCCTTGATATTTTCAGCAAATTGAAAGCAAAAGACTGTGCCTTCCTCTGCTTAGTTTAAAGCCAAAATGGATTATGGTTCTAATTCCTGCATATTGCGCAATTTTCTTCTACTTTGCTCACCCTGCAATAGCATGTCTAATAAACTGTGTGTTTATTTGAACATGGCCAATGGATTAAAATAGCAACAGCACCATTTAAAGATCTTTAACAGTTGCATGTCTACAGAGATGTGTTTATTTTGTTTTAAAAACTTTTATTTGGAATAAGGATCAAATGGTGCAAAAAGTTATTAATATGCTTTTTAAAGGCATTTTTGGAAGCTTAAGTTTCCAAATTTTTATATTTATACCTATTAAATGGGACATATTTCTACACAATATTTAGTTTTAAAACTAAACATTTTGAAACATAGTTTCAAAAAATCTACTAGAATGTAATCTGATATGAAATTAATTGTACTGCTGTTATGAGAATGGCTACTATATTGGGTACAAATTTAGTACAGCATAGCTTTTGAAACATATATCGAGAAAGAGAGGTGGTGGTGATCTGGTTGGTGACTGATCACCACAGATTGGTTGCATAATCCTGTTTTTTCAGGATTAAGTACTGCTTCTCTGTGCATTAGGGTTTAATACTGGGTAAGTTGTTTTCCAGAAGTTGGATAAGAGATATATTATGATTGTACTCCAAGGTAGCATGGCTATTAAGATTAAAAAATATATGGATGACTTAGTTTTGAGCAAGATTGATGTAAGGATAATTAAAAATAAACACATTTACATGTAATGGCATTGTTTGCATAGTATTATTGTGCATCTACCAGTTTTGAGGAGGGTCCATAAATTATTGCAGAATATTAAAGTATAGCTTTCTAGCTTCAAAGGGGAAAATTTATCAAGAAATAAAAGCTGCCTGGGTGCCCAATTAGGATCAAAAACATGCATAAATTTTTAAATTGACTTATTTCTGCCTAAAGATTTCCACAAGCTTTTGCTTGGCACAGAATAGTAGTTTCTTTCTCATTGGGAGTAGATAATAAAAACGAAGAGAAACATTGTCTCTTACACCATGAAAACAGAATGAAAAGTGATATGAATGCAGCATTTCCATATGCCATGGTTTTTTAGACTATGATTAAGTCTGTCTAATGCACAGTTTTAAACAGATATTTGAAACATACTTCATTGTCACAACGTTGGTCCTGTGATTTTTAGGACCCAGTGCCTCTCTATTTTTGAACCCATTTTTCTAAGTAAAAATACTAGAAAATTACTATTATTTAATGATCATGAGAAGAGAGATACATTCTGATTGCATTAAGTACTGCGCGTCCAGTTCATCACCGTAGTTGTCTGTATCCATTTATGAAGCACCATGTGTAGAACTGAGCCAAACATTCTCAACATGCCTGCCATGACTGTTGCAGAGATAAAACTGGAGAAAAGCTTCCTGCCATGTGCTCCTGGTAGGAAGGGCCATGGGAAGTAGAGGTAGTAAGTAATGGTTTTAGCAAACAATATATCTGAGCTTTTTAGTATTTTATTTATCCTGATGGAATGGCAGCAGAAGTATGTTTATAGTGGCCTGATAAAAGTTGGAAGAGTCGGGTGAGTCAGTGACACACCCCAAGCCTCTTGAGGAGGTTTAAGTAAGTTTACTGCAGTTACAAGTAGATGTAGCCATTTTGAATAATAATTACCTGATTATTATTCGCTACCTTCATTTTTTATAGTATGTGTTCAAGCCTTCAGCTTGAGAAAAAAAACCTCTTATTGAATTTTCAACAAACAAAATTAGAACAGGAACTGAAAATGGAAGGGAAGAGAAAGAGTGAAATTTCTGCCAATTTTGCCATTTTTAAAATATGTAAGTGATGAATAGTCAATAGGGTAGTTGAGCAGGATTGTCAGACCCAAAAAAGAATTTTTTTGAATGGCATGGTGAGAGAAGAATTGTTATCTATGTAGTAGTATACTTGGTTGACTATAAATATTTAACTGCTATTCACCTGTATAGATATTTTTCAGCTTTTAGTAGTGGGCAAGATATTTGTGTCATATTTCTATAAAAAGCTGACTCTATTTAAGGCCACTAACCTCACAAAAGGAAAAGGAAGCAAAATGAATTAATGAACAAATAGGCAAAATTCTTGTGGACTACCTCAATTTTCCCATATTGTCAACCTGGGGTTGCCAATTTCATCTGAATGAATTCTGTAGGAGCAGGACAAAAATTGTAATTGAATTAATAAGTTTTGATTAAAATTAATTGCCTCTTAAATAAGGCCCCTTAAATAAGGTCCCTTTTTAAATACATTCTTCTTGTGCATATGCAAAACATTTTCTTTTGCACATATAACCTCAAACTTATATGTGTTTATATCGGTGCACAGATGTTCCTGTGTGCTTAATATACGAACACCTGCCTAAATTTACACACATATGCATGCACATATTTTTCTCCCCTCTGAGAGAAAGAGCTCCACAAAAGAATCTAAGTGGAAATGAGGTAAGAGGTAACTACTGCAAGGAAGAGAAGAAAATAAAATAGAAAGGGCAACAAAACAGGGTGGTATAGTAATGGGATGTAGCGAAGAAGTATCTGCCAGAGAGAAAGAGATCCTCTGTAGCCATCATAAAAGGGTTATAAGCAGTAGGAAAGTAGCTCCAACCAAGAATGGCTCATCTGTAAAGGCATCCAAGACTTCTGGATCTGCAGTCATTTGCATCTCTGTCCATTCAAGCTCTTTGTTTTTAAGAGCCTCTGTTCTTATCAGGGAGTGCAAGGTGAATGTAGCTTTCTTCACTTAGGAAAAATCTTCCTATGGTAAATATTGTACTTTTAAGTTAGACATTGCTCAGTGCAGATAGCCTTCCTTCTCCTGCTCTTCAGAGTCCCTCAAATTTTTTGCAAAAGTTACTATCCAACTGCAAGGTTTAGTGAATATAGGGAGTGCAATCGTCAAAACAGCATTTAATTAAATAAATATGTTTTTACTTTAAATGAAATAAAAATGTTTTTATTTAGTGCTTTCTGTTTGGATTGCAGTGCCACACATACCAGTCAAAGGCAATTTGATTGAATAATTTTCTGTATTTATGCTCTATGGGGCATTTTTAGTATTGCAGATTTACAGTTACCATAAGATTTCATTACCCTGTGGTCTATGAGGATATGAGATTTTTTGACAACAAGGCAGTGTGAAATAGGCTTCATAAAGATCCGTTGTCTGGAATATGCACTTTATATAAATAAAATGAACTTAATAGTTGGACTTAACCACACCAAGAATTATGAGTACTTCAAAAATAAATTCAACAGCATTTTTTCCAAAGTGACTCCAGAGATAAATTATAGTGTACATCAGTGTTTCTCAATGTTGGCAACTTTAAGATGTGTAGACTTCAACTCTACATTTAAATTTGCTAAGGTTAGGAAACATTGTAGATGAAGAAATACTGTCAAAATAAAAGAATACTTAAATTCATTAATAAAATTAAAACTGAAAAATACGATCAAAATACTGTATATTACTGTATACGGTAAGTACAATTTAATGGAGCTAGCATTGTGCAATATCTAGCATTGGTTTGGGGCTGTCTCTGCTATGAAGCTCAGTAAATGATTTTATGTTCCTTGCAGTCTTTTTAACCTAATCCATTTGTACAATTACTACTAAAATTCAGAAATAATGCTTCAAGTCCTTTCTCTGGATTTTTTCACTAAGATCTAGCTAGAAGCTACTAGGGAAATAATAATGATATTCCTTTTCTGTGCAATTCCAAGCATCAAGTGAAAATATTTATTTAAATGTTTGATACGATATTACCATATCAATAGAGTTGCTTGAGAGTTTGAGATGGTTGCTGTTATTTTACTCAAAATACTTGTATCTTGATAGTAATGCGTAATTGTTTCCATATAATTAATGCTGTAAAACTAAAGTATATATATTTGAGCCCCTTTTCAACATTCCTTCAGCCTTTCAAAAACTAAAAAAATATGCAATGAAAATAAAATGTTCTCATTGTGTAATGCTGCTCACTATTCAAGTTCTTTCATGTATATAGCATATATATTACGTCTTTCCTCCTTGAAGAGTTTCTATTTTAAATTATTTATTCCAAATCCAAACAATATCAGTAGTGAATTTGTAAGATTCAGGGCAAGAAACATTTGAGAGACATGACACAAAAGGAAAAGAGATAGGGAGAGAGGAGGAAAAACAGGTTTGGGTGCTAAAGTTAAAAAACAATATTTCTGGCTGTGTGCTAAATGTAAAAAAAATGGTGGAAGAATATTATATTTATAAAGGCACCAGTGATAGCAATCTCAAGCTTGACACAGGCCAGCAAGAAAACCCTTAATGTCTTTCAAAAATAACAGATATCTATCTAGCATTCCCCTTCCAACACATGTTTGAGTAAACTGAAGCCCATTGACTTTTGAGGAGCTTAGAGGCCATTTAATTTGCTGTTGTGATGAAGCTATAGGATCATGGTGGCTATAGGATAAAGCAATTGAGATCCCTTAGAGAATTAAATGAATTGTACTGAAATAGATTTCTTGATCCCATTTGGCCCAGCATTGCATCTTTTAGGAAGAGTGCAGACTGACCTGATTATTTATTCTGCTTTCAGGGGAGCACTTTGACTCCTTAGTAATCGGTACTTTTCTCTTTGGAGGAATTTTCCTAAACTCTCAGAGGAAGCCAAAAAAAAAATGTTTGCAGCGCATTCATATTCTTATTTGTTCAAAAGAAAGTTCTAAGGCTTAGTCCAAAGCAAATATGTCTAAGATTACAGACATAGATATACAGACATAGAACAATTAAAAAAAAAAAGTCTTTGTAAAACTAAAGGATAAAAGCAGTCTCCTGCTCAATAACGCCTGTTTAAAATCTATTGAAATCAATATAATAAATTAAATCTTTGAGGCAGACTGTGCAGAGCTGCATGCTGGGTTACTTTGGGATTTATGTCTCTTGCTGCTATCTTCTTAATTCCTATCAAGTCCAGTTTTCTGAAATTTGAACTCCCTGTGAGTTTGAAAGAATAAAAGTTTAGTTGAACAAGCAGTAGTGGCTGGTTGTGCAAGTTTTATTCATTTGTTGGTTTGGGATGTGACTGGACTGCTGGCTTTAGGGGACTGAAAAAGGCTGCATTTGCCTCAATGGGCAACACTCCCCCCTCCATTACAAACCAGAAATACTTTGTTCAGGACAGGACAAAAGGCTTAGAATCCTGCTTTGGAAAGTGTTTTGTCTATGGAAAGGGATTTCCTAAAGTACTTTAGCTTCTGATTTAGAGAATTCCCATCTGGAAGGGAGTATTGTTAAAGTCATTTTGGTGCCAGGAGAGAACAGTGATAAGGACTACAAAAGAGATCAGGGGAAACCTTCAAAAAGTCAGACAAAGAAAACAAAGAACTTCTACAGTGGAAACCAATTCGATGGGAGCACTCTCTCCCAAGGTCAGTGACACCCAGTGCGCATACATCATTGGCAGCAGACAATTCTAAAGCTTAGATTTGCTAGATTAAATATGTTTTATGTAAGCTTTTCTAAGCAAAGTGCAGTACTGTGGTTCAGTGATTTTTGTGTTTTGTTTTATGCTGAATCTTTGGGTGCCAGATCCACACAAAGTAAGCTTAAAGCTAGCTGGTAAAGAAGCTTTCCATGAAGTAACTTCCACATGATGATTATAAGATGATAAACTGCTGCTGGATCACATCCAGTAACTAACTCTTAATATAAAGCAAGCTACCACAGTCTTCTGTGCTGTTAAAGGTAGGAAAAATATGCATGTGAAGTCAGGTTGAACAGGAGTGTCAAAACACTCTGTCAGTCTTGGGTCTGATTCCAAATTAAAGTTTAATTAGTGAACTAGATTGAGAGTATAAAAAAAATGAGATGAAATCGGCAGACAGTATGAGAACAGTTTATGTCTGTAGTTTATTTGTTGTACAATTATCTTTGTTGTATTGAATTTTATCTTGTCGCATGGAATTTGTTCTTAGGTTATAAAAACACAATTGTACACAGCTCGGTTAAGCTGAAACAGTGAAATCTTATACATATCTGTTCAGAAATCGGGCCCACTATATTCAAGAACCCTTTCTCCCAGATAAGCATGCAAAGGAATGCAGTCTTACACAAATGTGTATTCTTCTACATCACAAATGCGTATTTTCTCTTTTTAGTACAAGATGTGCCTTATAACCCTACATTTCAACAGAAAATCATTGACCCAGTAGAGGGAAAGCAATTAAAAAAGCCACAACTACTTGCTTTATTTCAGGCAGCTTGTAGCATGTAGGTAATTTAGATTGAAACAAGACATTTGGTTTTCTATTCTATTTAAAAATATATATTTTTACCAAAGGTTAATTCCTTAAATGGGACTTGCTCTTCTGTTTTTGTATTGAAAAGTCTCTATGGCCCTTGAAGCAACCACATTTATTTTGTTTCTTCTTCTAGAAAAAAATGCAATCACCGCTTACATCTACATTAGTTTAATCAAAACAGTCTAACTTCTGTCATATTTTCTAAGAAGTCTAAACTTCTGTTATGCCAGTATTAATGCAACTGAAATTTGCAAAGTGAACCTTGTGTGGCTTTCATAAATACTGTATTAAGGAACCAAAAAAGAGAGTTGTTGAAAATAAAGTGTAGACCTTTTTTGTGTGGATCTTTTATTATAGTTACATAATATGAAGTTGAGATTAAAGTCTTGGGAAACCTAATTACAGAGTAAGCCCATTTCAGGGAACACAAGCTCACTCATTCTTGATTTATTTTGTATGCTTTGTAGCAGCACATTTTTATAGTTGTTGGGCCTGGGACGGTATATTTATCTAATCATTCCTCTCCACTTTCTTATCCATATAGGTACTTCTCATCTTATGACTGTAATGGAGCCCAAAATGTCCATCATAACGCATGACGGTCCTAAGTTGAGGTACCCATATGATCAGACCCAGTTTTATTAGTTCTTTTCTAGTGGTTATTAGCACCACAGTCATTAATTGAGTGCAGTGATCATTAAATGCTTTGGTCATTATGTAAATCAATGTATAGGGGCCGTAAAACGACCATACAGGTGAGTCAGTTGTCAAATGCTGAAATGTGGTCATATGACTAAGGGGTGTATGTGTATAGTAGTTGGAACTCTGAAACTGACTCAAAAGTAGCTTTTACGGGGTCTGTTACAAATTTAAACGATCATTAAACGATCAGTTATTAAATGAGGACCACCTGTATACAATTCATTATATTGGGGTTTGGGGACTATTGAAATCAGTAGCCTAGTAATCAAGAAATGCTGAAATAATTATTATATTTCAATGTATTACACTTTCGTTCCTTAATACAAAAAAAAAAAATCCTTTACCCAGCAACGTCACCAAAACAAAAGCAATTCCTGCAAAATAAAACAGAATATGTTGAATTCTCCAAAATTGAATTATACTTTAATTGAGGCCCCCATCATGCATGTTATTCCTCCCTTTTGAAAAGGCTCTGCTTCATAGAACCAAGCATGCCAGAAATTAGTTTCTGTATGTCACATCTTATATACTGCAAAGCCTGTTTGACTTTTATTGAATCTCATTTTTTAGCTGGCCAAATTTAAGCCAAATTGAGTCTTAAATATTGATTAATCTATTATCTCATTCTATTTAGGATTTCTAAAAATTTCAGTCACTGAAAAGAGTGCCTAAACACATTTACTCATTACATTGCAGGTAATAGCAGATAAATAGACAACTGCCATTTCCCCCTGAAAATAAGACCCGGTATATTTTTGGGGTGGGACTTATTTTTGGGGAAACCCGATATGTTGCCAAATCCAGGGCATTGTTCCCAACAAGCTCTCCATTGTGTGTGTCATTGCTCCACCCAACACACACAGTTTCTGCCGACCACTATCTCTATGACAGGCAGAAACAATACCTAAGGTCGATGGGCAAGAAGGGCTATCAATATGTTACCAAATCTGGGATATCGATCCAAGCAAGAAACTGCGCGTGTTTGGATCAACATCCTGGATTTGGCAACATATCGATACCCCTCCTCGCCCCTCGATCTCAGGGATCATTTCTGCCCATCGCCGAGATACTGTGTGCTTTGTGTGGAGCGAGGGATCGGCTCCTTCTGCATGTTTTGCTGCTGGCATGTTTGCAATGGACGTACTATCGGTAAATATGTTTGACTGATGATCTTAACTAGAGCTTATTTTTAGAGTAGGGCTTATATTTACGAGCAGCCTGAAAAATCATGCTAAGGCTCATTTTCGGGCTAGGTCTTATTTTTAGGGAAACAGAGTAGCAGAATAGTGAGGATGTTTAGAATGGAGTCTTGAAAATAGAATAAGAGGCTTGAACGCTAACACGGCACATCATTTTAATTTTCACAGAGTGCTTCTTTTCTTTGTATTTTTGAAGATTTTATGTGTTTGTTTATTATATATTAAATATGCAAAATAAAATTACATGCATATAAAATGAATTTCCCCTTCTCCCTCCGCGTACCACAGTTTGAAGAATTGTACACTGTGTCTAATAGAGAGGCTGAGATAGTTAAAGGCTGACAGGTAAATTGCACATTTGTAGTTCTAGTGAAGCTGTATGTTTGAAAATAACCAGTGGGTGAATTAGAGAAATGGTGCAAATAGTAACTATATGATGACAGGAAATAATTGTTCTATTTTACTCTACGTTGGTTAAACCTTATTTGGAATATTCTGTTTGGGCCATAACAAATTGATGATGTTTCTAGATTATTAATCCTAGCTATGTCTGGTCCATTGGAATAAGTGGATGATGTTGTCCTTGAAAGTAATGGAGGTACTGTGACTCTTAGCATTGCAGTTCTCTGTCATGGTGGCCAGTAAACAATATTAAAGAAACAATCTCTTAGTTCTGCCTGCATTCTTTCATGTACAACAGAATTGCAACAGGTTGTATTGAATATTTCTGTAACGAACTGTGGAGATTCACTTTGAAAATGTAAAGTAGAAATATGGCTCAATGGGCTCTTCTTAAGTTTGTAAGCGGATCCTAAAGTAATTTTATACAGGCTTTTAATAGCTCAGAGATACCATTAATTAATGTTAATTAGGAGGGACTGGCAAACTTGTTTCAACCAGAATGTTTACTAAATTACCTTGTTTATTCAAATACAGCTGATATTTCAGTAACTCATCAAGCTGACTATACATATTTCCCTTTTCCTCATTTTGCCTAGTATTTTAGCATTCTTTACAGTATACAGTATACAGTATACAGTATACAGTACATAGTATACAGCCTTAAGATACAGCTGCAGATTTGGGGATCAAATATTTTCCTGGCTAGTGTAATCTTGCTGAATTTCTTGTGCCTTTGAGATTTGGGGGTAACTCCCTATTAATGTAAAATGTGTAAAGTTTTTAATATCTTTCTTGATTTGCTGTCTCCTAGTTTTGCTAAAAGCTCAATTATACTCTATTGTTGCAGTTTTTGCATTGCATTTCTAAATCTTTTGAGGCAAAACTGACTCTTGGTGTTACTCAGGAGAGCAGTCTTAATGTTTTATATTCATGGCATTTCTAAAATATGACTTTTTAAAATTATTCTAATTTTTAATTTTTTTGCTTTAAAAAGAAAAATGAGAAATTTGGGATTAGCAGCTTTTTAACTAAGAGAAAGGAGATGCAAGTTAGAAAAAGCTTGCATATGCTGAATGATTTAAATACATTTATCTTAATCTTATTCATGTACTAGTTTGAAGCATTAGTCTGGAAAAAAAGATCAAAAGCAAAATAGGACTTATTCCAAAATAAGGTAGTGACATAGAATTGATGCGTACATGTAGATGTCTCTTTAAATAATATTAATAAAGTGAGTTTTACAAAAAACACGTGCATCTTGCCTGTTATTTTTTTAAAATGTAAATATGGTATGTGGCATACTTAAGAGTATTATCATATAAACTACCATTACAAGGATTCAAAATTAATTCTAATGAATGGGGAAAATACATACATTCTATACTCTTGTTTTCATTTGAAAAAGACCTAGATCAAAATAGGAAGCAAGGGTCATAATGATGTTAATAGAAGGCCCTAGTGCTGTACAATTCTGAGAGCTTTTTTTTTTAAAAAAATACATCTCTTTTCAAAATGAGAAATCAGAACTATGATTTGCACAATATAATAAGTAGAAATTCTGATTTTTTGGGAGGCTTGAATACAGAGGTCATTATTTTGTCACAAATATCTTGCTGTTTCCTCAGAAACAAAATCTATGGAATTACATGAAATACATAGCGCAGAAAGTTCCACTGTGCTGAGGCTTAGAGTGAGCAAACTTTGCATGTCATGTGAAATTCTAAAGAAATGGATCTTCTCATTTTGTAAGAAAGCTGCACATTATATGGATTAAACCAAGCCACTAAGCAACATAACTTTGGATGGAAACTTTAAGTTCAGATCTCTAATACTGAGAAGAAAATACACTGAAGACTACCTCCAGTTGCATTTCATCATTTGCCTGTCCAAATAGGATACTCTGTTAAACAAAAATTTATCACAGGAACTGGGAGAGTTTTATTTTGAATTTTGTTATTTCCCCCTTACTAGATGGATGTCAAAAGTGCCATTACTCTTTGTATCCTAGATTCATGTGCTGATAGAGCTTGAAGTGCACAGGCTTCTGATATATTTTGCTTGCTTGGTAGCAAACCTGAAAATGAAAAATAGTTTTGATGCTGGATGGGAATTTAAGTTTCATTTGAGTAATTAGTAAGTTGTGGACTTGAGGTTCTTTATGTCTAAGCTAATGTGAATTCTTCTTGAAGTGTTCTTTCGGTTCTTTTTGTATGTGGTGTATCTGTAGCAAGTTTCAATGTATCTTCAGTCTCTAATATTGGCTCATATTAAAAGAAACAAGAGAAGTTGGCAGCACTATGCTGGGACAAATGTGTCTGTTACCACAAGGACAAACTTAATTATAAATCTATATTGGGTGGATGTTGCAATGTCTAACTGCTTAGGAAGCTCAGCCCTATAGAGTTATTCTCTTCCTAGTTTTCAAGCTCCTGTTTTTTCCTGGCTTGAAAGAAATGTGAATTTTGTGATGTTACACAAAGGAACTCTCCTAAAATTGTTTTATATTACTATGTCACTAAAGTCTTTATTCTAGCAAGCGTAATAATTGGCAATGCTGCCTAGTTGGAGCTATAGTGAAACACATCTAGAATGTTTAATGTTGGGTAAGGCTGGGGCCACAGGCAGTAGATAAGTCAATTTTTCCATGACTTACGGCATTACATTTTCAAAAATCCAGGTATTATTTTTCTTTTGCATGTCAAGAGTGACATATCCCATCCAGAACTAAACAGCTTATCATCTTGGCTACATTTTTCAAGTTACTGCTTGTTACGTTGCTGCATTAGCATCTTAGTCATCACAACCTTTGAAGTCTTGTTGTTCCCAAGCAGGTTTGCGAGGAAAGTTTATTTACACATTTATAAGCCAATAAGATAGATTAATATATATATGTATATGTGTGTATATATATCGAGACTGCAGCTTTTGGTAGTGGAGGCAGGTCCATTCTTGTTCAGTATTGTTTCAAGTTGGCCTTGGGTCAATCCCTCTGTGGTGACTATGCTTGTGGTTAGCTTTTGCTCATCAACATGATTCAGCATGGATTTATATTGAGGCATTTTTCAAAGAAAGTCAGTGCCTGTAGGGAAAAACGTTATACAATTTCTACAGATAGTACTTCACATACAGATGCATTATGCTACTCTTTACAAGTTGTCACAGATGCTTCACCTGGCGGAATGTGGTCATCTCCTATTATATGATGTTTTTCAATATCTGATTAAATTACTGCTGTACTAAGAGTTGTGAGTCAGACAGACTTTGCTCCTGTTAGCTCCATCTCTTCTTCAAGACTATTTTGAAGAAAGTAGTCTTTTTTATCAACATGCTATCTCCTCTCGGTCACGAAGCACACTGTGAAGTTTTGCTGACTTGCAATTGTATACAACCAGTAGCAAAGTGAGTAGGCTCAGCTACAGTGGCAATGGGTGCTTATTGGAAGACCAGGTTAGGCACAGATTGTCCTGGAAAAAAGTACTCTGTGCAGTTGCTAAGAACTGACAACAATTTGATGGCACGTAATCAGTTAAAAAGAAAGAACAGTTAAGTAGAATAAAAGTTTCTTCTGAAATATAGGCACTAAACAAGCATTAAAAAAACTCAAAGTGAAATACTGAAAAAATCATCTTGGTTAATACTGATATTAATACATCTTGGCAATAACATTTTGGCTATGTTTCAATGATTTGCCTTTATCTTATATCTAGAGCATGAGTGTGCTTATATCTAGTGCATGAGGCTTACGTCAGTCCTATTTGTACAGGTATTAAAGTCTCTTTTCCACCACCCTCCAACAGCTATAAAGTGTGTAAAGTATGTTATACTTTGCCAACCATTGTGTTTTTAACATACTGCACATGCATAATCAGCACAGCACAGCAGCATTTGACATTGAGTTAGAACAGTATTATAAAGGCAGGAAAATGGGGAACAGCCAAATTCATGCCAGTATACTTTTCTATCACCCAACATAAGAATAGGTGAATATTGGAGAAAGATAATCTATCAATCAGTGCCAATCTACGGCAATTTGTCACCAGCCCATGAACAATTGGGTTTTTGAAGTACATCTGATGAAGTGAGCAATAATTCATAAAAGTTTGTGCCTTTTAATAAAAGACTTCTGACTGTTGGCTACAGTAACATGACTCTCTACCTATAATAAAATAAGTTAGGTAATTGCTGAAGATTTATGAGAACAAGATATTGCAGGTACTATAAATATAAAGCCACTGATCTTTGTTAATAGTTAACTTTGTTAACAGTTTTCAGGATTTGGGAATCAAATTTATAAACTAGAAAGAAGACATTTTTCTCTCCGATAAATTTGACCTCAATTCTTATCACTCCCAGTGACTGGCTAGGATGATGGGAATTGTAATTCAGACATATCAATTTGGAAGAAAGCTGGGGAAAGGGGATGTGAGAGAGAATCCTGAGACATTGCACTCTTAATATAACTGTCATCAGAAACTGCAAAAAATATAAGGCAAGCTGCTTGTCACAGGAATGTCATGTTTTATAAATAAGATGAAAGGTAAATTAGGACCTCTTGCAAATATCTTTCCAAATTAGAGTGTGTCATTCATTGCACTATGTTCTTTTTCATGGTATGCACATTGGTTATCATTTAATGGATGTTCCTGATTTTTCGTGAAGCTTCAGTGAAGCACTTATTTACCTCTTGATTACTAACTCTGCTACAGTTTGGTGCATGGACTTTGTAAATCCTCTTGCCTCTGGCAGGGAAGTGACCTGAACATTCTCAGCCCGGTGCCGATTGCCTGCTGTGGGCTTTGTACCATTTCCCCAGTGGGATTAATAGATCTAAATGAACAGAGGTTAGATTGTTTTAGTTTAAAATAGGTTAAAAGGAAGACGTGCTTGCCTGACACTCTGACAAGTCAAATGAAATTACAGCTCTGAACATTGGGAAAGAATGAAAGAGCAATCTTGATTTTCCTGTTTAATCATCCCTGTGTACAAACATTGTTATCAGGCTTTTGCCTCTGTTAAATGTCAGCAGCAGCACATTCAGGTTTCTATACACTGCTCTGCTCCATCTGCTAAGTAAGAATAGATGGATTAGGGCAGTCCTGAATGTAATACCCCAGAGAAAATATATTCATATTCCTTTTTAAAGAACAATTACCCTATCAGGAAATAAGTTGGGAAGTTTTCACTTCTCATTTTTCTCAGAAAACATGATGTAGGATTCAGTAGTCAAAGGCAAGTTATCTCCGTGTACATGCTGGCATATATGTGGGGAAATGAACTAGTGGAGGAGAGAGGCTGTTGCCTAAATCTCTTACCCGCACTTGTTAGCACCGCTAGTGGGAGATACAGAATCCTGCTTTAAATTCTTCACGTTCTATAGCTAAAAACTGTCCATCAGTTTCGTTTGCCTTGTTGGTATCACTAGAAAAACATCATGGAAAGTGATAGTAAATGTTAACTTTCATTTTGCAGTGTGAAAGCTAAATAAGGAACAGTGCAATCTTAGGAGAGACATCTTAGAAGGAACATTATGTTGTTGTTATTTTCGCTACACAAATGAGTTCCTTAGATGGTCTTGCCTTCTAAGGCACAGTAACTTAAGGTTTGTGTTCAAGAGAAATGAATACCACATCAGTAATGCTTCTAGAATTAATTTAAACAAAAACAGAAAGAATTCACAGTTGTATCTGATCATTCCTCCTCTTTCACCTGGCCATACATATAATACATTTTTTTAAATACTGCATTACATTGATTATAAAATGCCACTGATTATAAGACACACCCTTATTTTTCTAACTTGGATATATTTTTTTTTAAAAAAACCTTTAACTTGGTTAGATGCCATTGAATATAAGACACACCAAAACACGGAAAAACATACGTCTTATAATTGATGTAATAGGGTACCTACCTTTTGCTCTATCTATGTATATTCTGATCTTCAGACTTATTTACATAAAAGGTTTCTTGAAATCAGTCCCTTGTATCTTTCAGAAATAAATGCAAGATAGAGTCTTTATTTAGTTTGCATTTTTACATTTTTGTCATGTGCCTTCAACTCTTAAACTCTGGACAACATAGAGCAGAGTAAAAATATAAAATTAAAACAAAAAGGAAGGTATACAGAGAAATCTCCTAAACAGTAACCAGAACTTTTCGGAGTGGTTAGTAGTTTTTTATTGGAATCTTTCAGTGTTTCTGAGACTTCCTTTCTTTTTATTTATTTATTTATTTATTTATTTAGATTTATATACCGCCCTTCTCCCGAAGGACTCAGGGCGGTGTACAAAAAACATAAAAATTTAACATATAACATATTTTTAAATATAATAATTATTCCCAAATTATTACAATGGTTTTATTTTACTGCATTTGTTAAAAACAAACATGGAATGCCCTCCTGCAGAAAAAGCTTTATTCTATTATACCATTATATTATTATAAAACATGCAAGCATCAACTTGTCTGTGAAGCTGAATTCTATCTGGCTCATAGCATCAGTTTGCTTAACTCATTAAATTGATTGCTGTTTGTTAAAGTTTATTTCTAAAGTTCCTATCCTGCAATTTCTCCAGGTGTTCCACAGTTCAGTCATAGAACTCCTTCCATTTTCCTCTCATAAGGATTGCTGGACAATGTGGAGTTGGATTGAGTTATAGTGTTTGCACAAAGTCAGTCAATGAACTTCCATAGATATATTTCTATTAATGGCGGCATTGTTGGATTATCAGAGTTTGTGACAAATCAAATGAAATTTATTACTTTTTTGTTAAATTTGTGTTCTACCTTTTGAAGAGGAGCTATAGACAGTATACATAATTCTTTCTCTCTTTATCATGTTTTTCTTCAGCAGTAATTCTTGTTTCCCACTGCCAGTTCAATACCATAATCACATTATAGCACACTAGCTATTCAAAACAGCTGAGAGAGCACTCGTGATTTTCCTCTTTAGTCATCTTTGTACCCAGATACATTTATCCGAACATTATCTGGCTTTTGTCTTTCTTCAATGGCCACTATAACATTGAACCAATAAAGCCTTTAGTTATTAATCTTTGAGGATTAATTTTAATCATTATGGTATAATTAGGTTAAAAGGGTTGACTTCTGGGGAAGCTGTTTTGGTTCTTTGATTTTAATTTTAACAAGCAATGGAAAAAGAGACTGCTCAAGATGGCCTTTGTGACAAAATATCTCTATTTAGTCCTACTGATATCAGTGGGAGATATTAAACATCTGATTTGTTTTCTACTGAAATCAGTGAACTCTCAAAATATTAACTTTGGGTAGACTGCACCTGACTAGGAATAACTTTTATTAATTGATAATTTATTTAGCATTTTCTAGTAAAGAAGTTGGTAAATACAGTC
>JANHFO010001754.1:182577-197786 GCA_032468095.1 Pareas carinatus
ATAGATAGATAGATAGATAGATAGATAGATAGATAGATAGATAGATAGATAGATAGATAGATAGATAGATAGAAGTGTGCATTCTGCATTATTGTCATCTTTGGAGTGATCAAACATTTTAATTTATCAAAGATAAAAATACAATAAACCTTTCTTGCACCTGCATGTTGTGTTTTTAAAGGGAATAAACTTGAATGTCTACATTTCTGAAGAGCCATATACATTGCTTTTGTTGAGGGGACAAATGTTTTTATCCATAATTACTGATTTGCTAGAAAATGTTTTCCAGTTTTTAAAAAGGATTAGTGTTGGTGCCTGTTTTCTCTCTCTCTCTCTCTGCTGTTATTTCTTGTACAGATAGTACTCGACTTGCAACTATTTGTTTAGTGACCGTTTGAAGTTAGAACAGCACTGAAAAAAGTGATTTGTGACTTTTACACTTATCACCATTGCAGCATTCCCATATTCATGTGATTAAAATTCAAGCACTTGGCAACTGACATGTATTTGTAACAACTGCAATGTCCTAGGACAGTGATGGTGAACCTATGGCACGTGTGCTGCAGTGGGCACTCAGAGCCCTCTCTGTTGGCACGCAAGTCAAGTTACCTCAGCATAGCCCCAGAGCTGAGTATGCTCAGAAAGGAGTAGCAGCACCAGGCGATGATATCACAGGGCTACGAGCATGCTCAGAAAGAGAGTAGTGGTGCTGATTCCATTTCTTTTTATAAGTGGACCTGATTTAGACTGGGCTTTTCTTTTTTTCCCTTTTGAATGATGTCATGCCTGTTTTAAAACTTACAATACACTTTTCATGCCCACAAATTGGTGGGAAACTGTTGTTAATTTGGGGTAAACTTGTTAATGTGAAAAGGGAACTTTTGGTCATGGGTTGTCCATTCCTGGATAGTCCCTATAGAGAGCACCCCTCATTAACCTGATTGTTCAGTCATCACTTAGTTTTAATTAATAATAGTGTATCAGATTATTAACCTTTATTATCCTGCTGTATGAAGGTAAATTAAGATCCCTGAAAGCAGAACACAGTATAACAGCTGAAAAGCAATTGCTTTCCTGACAATATTTTTCTCTCTTTTTCAAATAAGCGCCCCTCCCCCAATACAAAAAAGCAGGAAAAGGCCACTCAGTGCAACAACTAATGGAAACCATTTATTTATAATCTAATTATAATCTAATTGTCCTACCTCAGGGAAACTCATGAGTCAAAGCCGAACAGAGAAAATAATACATGATTATGTCATTGGATTCAACTGATTTGTAACAAAAGAATCCCAGAGCAAGTTATTCTCCACTGCCTTTTTCCTCTCACATGATGTACAGTTTGTATCTGTCAGCAGAAAAGCATGTATAGCTTCAATGATGCTCGGGGAAGGAAGAAGCTTGTTTAACCTGCTTTAAAAACTGTCCTTCTGTAAGTCAGAATCATGGTCAATAAGCACATTTTATGTTGTTCTTGTGCGATGTAATTTTGCCCTGTATGTTTTAACACACTGCCTGGGTCTCTAGGGAGTGATCTAATGAGAGTTTTTGCTTCAACTTTGTCACTAGTTTAGTTTTGCAAATTAGGCACTGGAGGAAATAAGGGCTACAGATTTGTAGGGATAAACTCCGCAATTCTTAAGGACAGAACGCAGATGTATGAATCAGGTAAAACATGATCAAAATGGGAGGGGGGAAGCAGAGGAGGCAGTTCAAAAAGAGGACAGAAGTTCCTATGGCTGAATCTTTTCTTACTTTGAAAAATGCTTCAGTTACACAAACAGAATGCATAAGTGGTTATGGAATGTGTATAAGAGAAAAAGTTATGGAATAGATGGTTCTAGTAAAACTTCTTTAGATGCTTTTTTGTATACTGATATGTTTCCAATGATATTCAACTCTGGCATTTGACATTGTATCCAAGTTGATTTAAAGAAAACAATGATGGTTTCTGTATTTTTTGTTTCCTGTAGGCTTACTTACTTCATACTCCTGTTGGTTCACCTGCTTCTATCTGGATGCACTCTGTGTGGAATTGGACCTTGCACACATAAAACAGAGTCTCCTTGATTTCTGATGGGACTGATTTACACAGATATTGATCACTGTACAATGGAAAATTGATGTGAGAGGGATTTTGAAATTGGAAAATTGGAGCAATTCCATTGTAGGTCCTTTGCAAAGTAGACTTTGAGATGACTTTTTTTTCTTTACGAGAACATTAATTCACTTTGAATAGTACTAAAAGCTAATATTCCCATGTAGCTACCATTTCTTCCTCTTACAAGAGAAAGGAATTTACTTCAAGGAAATGCAAATAACAACTTGAGTACTTAAATACTAAGCACTTAAGCAAAGTTTAATCTGAAAGGCAGACTTTCTGTGAACACTTGACACAAATGGGCAAGTCTGTTTATTCTGGATTGCTTATTATGGTTGGCACAAAAAGACAACTTCTTCACAGGGAATGTGTAGCACAAGAAGACTCTATTGGTATTTTGGAACAATAATAAAGTGTGACAATTGTTTCATTGCTCCCATTGTTCTCTTCCAGGCTGCATTTCTTTTCCAGTGCATGTATTTTCCCCAATTGAGTTTTCTAATTTATGTTTAATCCTCTTTGCATACTGTCCAGTAATTCTGAATATAAATAACCATATCTGTAGTGGCTCTTTTGGTACAAAAAAGACCAACATTGCCCAAGTTACAACAAAGGTAATTCTCAATTCTCAAGTGAGAACTTGCTAAAAATGCAATAGGAGAACTTCTGTAAAACATAGGCATATTTCTGCTGTTAGGGAAAATAACATTAAATCCCAGCTGACTGAGGAAAAGTTGCCAAGTTTAGATTTCCTTGATCAAAAGTGAAATGTATCTGAACACTGAAAGTCATCTGTTCTTGCATTTAAAGAAAGCATTACATAAAAGGATGACTTTTCCAAACTCAGAAGAGGCAGGTTACCGCTGTTACAACTTTTTCTATTAAATATTTTTACCACATAACTAGTTAGGAAACACAGTGCTACATAAATCTGACATTAGTAAATACCAGTAGATAGCTGAACACAGATAATATGCACTGAGCATTTGCACAGTATTTTCCACTTTATATTGTGCTTTGTTTGTTATAACTCTGTAATCTACATGATAACACTATCAATCTTCCTCAGTGTATTTAACCGCACATTATGCATCAAGGCTGGATCTGAGAAGAAAGCTTGGTTTAATAATCTACTCACAATTTTATAGCTGAGTTGAGATTTAATCCAGGGTTTTCCAGATCATTTATCTGCTAAACATTATTTATTTGGGATAATAACCTCTATTGACAGATGAGATTTGGAAAACCTTGAAAAAGGAGATTAGGTCTGATTCTGAACTAAGAAAAAAAAAGAATTTGGTGCCATGTATTTTTTAAAGATCTATGCTTCCTGCCTTTAAGGTATTTTCTTTTTATTATTATTGTTACATTTTCACAAAATAACGTCAATTCACATATTAGTGACAAAGAAAGAAAAAGAAAATTAATAAACAATCATATATAGTACCACATTACATTTACATTATATATTTTGTGTTGCTATTGAAGCATGGATTTATTTGTCTATATGCCCGATCTGTAAAATCTAGTCCCTGTTCTTTTAGTTGATCTTAATCATAGAAATTCTACCTAAGTGACAATAATATTATCTCACAGTGACATATTTTTTAAAACTTCATTTCCCATCTTAACATCATTATTTTGAAATAACTTACAATTTATATTTGTCATAATTATATCCAAATATTTTATTTTCCTTTCAGTCTTAAAATTGAAAACTATTTTATTCTGGGCTTTTTATCAATTTTATTTGCTCTTGTATCTTCATCTTTTGTGTTAATATCGTTGTCTTCTGTTTTTTTAATATTCAAACCTTCTAGTGACCCAAATTCTTTTAATTTACTCATCAAAAATTCAATTCCTTTGCCGAAAGCAAAATCAAATCTTCTGCAAAAATTCTTAATTCATATGACTCTTTTAAAAATATTTGCACCCATGATCTTGTCTTATATCTCCTGTTAAATATTACAGAAGCTAAAATAAAAGAAATGAGCAACCTTGTCTTGCACTTTTTTGTATCTCAGATGGTTTAGTTAAACTCCCATTAAATTACTTGTGCTGTTTGGGAAGTAGCCCAGTTCAAATTATCAAAAAGTCTTCTCTGCCTCAAAAATAAAAAAATCAATGTAGCTTGTTTTTCATTATGATTTTCCAAATATTCCAAAATATCTGATACAGCAAAGTTAATTTCAGTCTTTCCACTACAATCATTGTAAATAGCTTATAGTATAGTTTAATAATGATTATTAGTCTGTAATTTCTTACTGGAGTAAAATCTTATGCCCCTTTAGATATTGATGTCATATTAACCTTTTTCCATATCTCTGGCATTTCTTCTCTATAAAAGAGAATTCATTTTGCTTTGTAAAAGTTGTAAAATGGGGCTATTAGGCTATGTTTATGAACTTCCCATTTTATTTTTTCCCTGTCCTCCTCTTTTTTTTCAAATAACAGCCAGAAGCAAATTCCTTTCAGAAGATTATCGTCAATTTCAGATACTCTGATCACAAGCCATTTCGATGCACTGCCGATAGAAGAGGATCAATTTAATATGGCTCAAATCAGAAAACCATTTGGAGATTGCATAGTAAATCAGGCAACATATTCCATATTCTCTCCAAGTGAACCCTCTTACAGTGACCATGATGAATAATTTATTCTAAATATGAACGAAGGTGGTGTAATGTATGTCCAGAGCTACTTTTTCTAGAACTTCTTATAATGCTTCCCCCTAAGACCATTTCTACAAAGATAGAGAAATCAAAGGTCCAATTAACTGCTTGACATTCACTCACTATTTGATAGATTTTGGTTTGTGACATGGCACAAGCATGACTCAGACAAAGACACAACACTTTTCTTCAGGGATGCTTCTACTGTACAGCAATAAAATGATGAAAGTGAATTTTAGGAATCAGATATGAATGTGGTTGTTGATGTGAAAGCAACTTATAACTAATATAAGTTTCACTTCTTTCATCATTCAATTTGATTTTTACTGGGTTTTAGAAAGAAAAGTATATGGTTTCATTTTCTTTTTTTCACATATAAGCTAATTATTATGCAGTCTAATAATTTTCCCCAAAGGAAGTAACATAGCAAAAAGGAGGGGGGATAAGATTGGAGCAACAGGTGTCTTTCATCTACAGCTGACAATTAACTGAAGATTGAAGCACAACAATTTTATAGCTCAAAGGCTTTTTAGATTATGCTGCTATAGGGCATTACCAGCAAAGTTGCATAAAATAATATCCCTTTGCATACTTTTTCTAAGAGGGTAGAGCAGTTTCACATATGGAATCATTGTGCCAAAAATGGCTTCTCCTTTTTTATTAGGCATATATCAAGCTTAGCCTGGTTCTCTCTCTGGTATGTTGGACTTCAGCTCCCCCAGTCACCATTTTCCTGCAAATAATTTTCTATTAAAATGATATAATGGATCAATATTAAATTATTTGATGCTATTATCACAGATAGCTTGAACTCAACAATCGATATATATCAGTAAAGGGGATGGTTTTTCTCTCTGTCAACAATTGCTTTGCTTCTTGACTCTTCCAGTAGCAAGAAACTGAGCACATCCAGTTGTCTAAATCCTAGGATTGATGTAAATACACGTTAATTTCTGACTGCTGAATTCTTTGGGTATTGGACATGGAAAAAGTACTCAGGAGTCTGTGGTTTTAAATGGCAGATATTCTAGATATAGTGATATTAAACTTTTGAAAGTAGAAACCCAGGAAAATTTCATAAAATGAAATTTATGTTGGTGTCCTATTAGTTAAAAAGCACATTTTTATTTGACAGCTCTAACTGCTATGCATTTTAGTTCTTATCAGGCTAGACATTGGATCACTCCTTTTCAATTAAGTATATGAAATGCTTTGAAGATTAAAAGCACTGTGTAAGTGTTGTTGTAATTATATGAAGAGATGAAGCCATTATATCAGTCGTCTGCAAAGCATCCAAGCTTCAGAGGCATCCGAGAGGATGTATAATTCTAATATCTGGCTATATGAATCTACCATTTTTCATATTAATTATGTGACTTGCTATGCCACTCAACTTAATCAAACAGGATTCTTTTAAAAAGAAAGAAAAAATTCTAATTTTATGTACCTTCATTTGGAATTTTACTGTATCTGGCTTAGTTATTTGACTTGTATTTCAGACCAATAAAAGTTTATTCCATTTTCTCATCCCAATATTTTGATCAATTTAAAACTGCTATACAAGATGATTATACATGCTGATTATCTGTTCAATGATTTATTAAACACATCCAAGTCTGGTATATAAGTTTAAATTGATAAGTGATTTTCCATGTAGTAGATTTGAAAATTCCTTTCTAGTATAAAGTCAGAATTGTAAAAACAGATGGGTATTTGAGAAAAAAGGCTGAATGCTGTTACATTTTTAGATAGTGATAGCATTTAGCTCTGTGTTTTTCTTCTGTTAGTTAATCAGCATAGTGTGGCAGTTAAATAAATGTTTGCAAGCCACTATTTTTGACTCAGTCCTTAGAACTCATTTAGTTTATTGCATGGTTCTTTAAACCAAGGAATAAAAATAAACTATAAAAATAATGTAAAAAAATCAACAGTGGAATATGAGTAAAATTAAAATAACAAAACTATTCTTTATCACTTTCGGAGCCAGAATAACCACAGCCATCTAAAACAAACAATTGGTGTACTTCCAAATAACAATCAGCTCCTGAGTTGACAGGCCTCCTAAAAGTTTGAACTCTACAATTCTGGGACTCAGCTTCTGTATTCAATTTTCTTGCAAAACAATGAGGAAGAAAAAAGTCCTGTGTATCATTTTTTCACATATTTTTGTGGTGTTCCTTGTTGATGGCTTCTTAGACCCATACTCCCTTTTCACTGTACATGTCCTCTTTATCAGGAATCTTGTACAGTAGTAAGATGTCACAAAATTGATAGCCAATCAAATTTGTCTACATAACCTTGTTATTGAGGTCAAGTGAAATACACTTAACTACATTTCAGTGAGATGAACTCATGATTGAGGCAATTGGGTAGTGCTCTCTGATTTCCCACTTCACACTGTGTTGATCTAATTGCCTATACATAAACATGGCATGGCTCATCACATTGATTGGTGGTAGCCTCAACAGTGCAAGACTCATTTTTGCCTCAGTTTTGCTGAAGAATAATTAAGCCAGGGGACACAGACTGGGAGATCAGTTTGTCTTGGCAATATGGAATGAGCATGCAACATGGTGGCGCACATAGAAACGGGGCAGGGTCTGCACTGTGGTGTTCCAATGCTGTTTTCATCAGTTGGCCCCTTCTTGCCATATTTGTGGGTATTGCTGTAATTTTGGCTCAATTAGGAACAAATTCAAGAATAATATTCCATGGACCTATTATTTTCATTTTGTAGTTTTTACGTTCGTGAGACTGTATTGATAGAATCACTGCTAAAATCAGACTTTGTGTTGTTGGAAATTGAGGCTAAATTCTCCAGTTCCTAAGTTCAATTCCTTAAAAAGTTATTGTATCATTCAGAAAACTTATTTGTCTTTTCATCTATCTATTCATGTGAGAGGATATTTGTTGATTGTCTAGGCCAACTCAGTCTGACTACATGAGTCAATGTTCATATGAGAAAAGTCAGTTAGGAAAACTATTACCTTCATTCTTAAAGACTGACTTAACTAAAGGATATACAGCCGTTGTCATGGAAATGCATTCACTGACTTCTTTGGTGCACCTTACTAATTCCTTCTGCATAGTCTATAAATAGAAATATCAATTGCATATAATTTTTTGTGCGTGTTATATTTTGAATGAATGACAAGATGAACATGGGGTATGGATCAAAGGAAAATTAAAATATGTTATGTGTACGTATAGTTATACAATTATGCTTTTATAAGCAAACTTGCGTTTGCTAAAATGTTCATTTAGTAAGTTCAAACTTATTGAAACAGTACTTTCCCCAGTAAAGTCCATGTCCTATCATGGGTTATCTGTTGAGTGTCCACTTTAGATAAAGGCCTGAGTTCAAATGGGATGGGAACAGGGCTTCTGTGTGTGGATGGGGGAAGGAGATCAAACACAGTCATGATATCTGTGTCCATGTGGAGTTCTTTTTTTACATGGACTCTACATGTAATACGTGTAAAAGAAGGTGTAAAAGACCATGTGGTTATGGCTATCATCTTGAGTTTTAGTACCTGTTCTTGTCCCTTAAATATCCCTGGATGGAGATAATTTTTTTTTAACCTTTTGTGTGGACAGTCTTGTTCTCTCAAGAAAGGGTAGGGCTGCAGAAAAGGAAGAGATAAATGTCAATAGAAATCTAAACTTCAGGACACTTTTAAAATTAAGCTGGGGAATAGGAAGCCATAGATTGCCCCTCTGTGTTAGAGCTGTTGAGAGTTGGGTGGCATACACATCTGATAAATAAATAATAAATAAATAAACATTTTCACATACTTGAGCAGATTTTGGAAATTTGGCTTTGCAACTTCACCGTGGCAATGGTTTTAGTTTGTCTTTGGTTATCTACCAAGAATTACAACTAGGAGTCTTCAAGCCTGTCATGCAAGAGAAGCAGAAACAAGGGATGAGCTGGAGTAGTTCTTTGCTCTCCTATTTCTCTTTCCTGTCATTCCCTATTTTGCATTTGCAGTTCACTTTCTTACTTTCTTTTCTTACTCTTCAAACAACAGACCACCAAGAAAGAGAGAATAGTTTTTTTACAGAAGTTTAAATTGACCACATGATGCCTTTATGAAATTAGGTTGAGAGCTACATATGGCTTGAGTTGTAGGTTGCCCAGAGTTGAGTGACACTTTGTTGCAAACATTGTGGGCATGAAAAATAGTAGCTAGAAGCAGCCACTTATTACTGCCTGGAATATCAGGCCCCAAAAGGGAGGCCCAAGCATTGTGGTGCTGCCTGTAGCATATTGGGTGTGTCAATTGAAAAGACACAACTATGGCAGTAACTTATGAGTCCAGATATAATATGGCTAGACTCAGCCTCTATTAAATTCAGACTTTGCAAATATAAGACTTTTTGTATATATAATTAAATATAATCTACTATGTATTCATTATATCTCTACTTCCCTTAATGTCTCCTATTTATGTCAGAAATAGCAACAGTTGTCTACACAATGTTTATTCATGATAACTCAGAAATTAGTTTAATACTGTTTTAAAAGATATAGAAAAGCTCACTTTCCTATTTGCCATTATAATCATATCTAAAGAGGACAAACTTTAAAGGGCAGACAAACAAACTCTGAACAATATGATAAAAGAAAGTTCTTAGAAAAGATCTGCTCTCCTTTGGCATGTGAACTCGACTTTTACCTAGATTTCTATTAGAAGTATTGTTGGTGATCCATCAAGAAATAAACAACATCCAGTAGTTTGAAAATGAGAAATGATTTTTCAATAATTCAGCTGTTGCTTGATTATGAAAAAGTGTTTGCCAGATAATGAGAACGGTTTTAGTAAGACATAAGTTTATTTAGAGGAAGTGATACTTGACAATTGCTTTCTCATCTTTACTGAAGGTACACCATCACAGAAAAACAATTAAAAATAAAAGGATTTTGCTGACCATTTGACTGCTTTCACCTATTCATTTCATCTCAGTAATTTTGTCCTAACAATTTTGGAATCCATTTTATAATAAAGCAATACTCCTTTTCAGACTAAAATTTCACATTCATTTTTCAGATTAAAAAGAATCCAGAAAATTGAAAGTTTACAGAGAAGTGATAGCGAAGAAGGACATTGATGTACAGTAGATATGGAATAAAGTAAGTACATTCATTTCTGTTCCACGCATGGGGCTGTACAATGTTGTTTAAAATATAACTAAAAAACTCCTGGATGAGGAAGAATTGAAGCTAATTGTGGTTCACAGTTTGTGCAGTCTTGTTTTCAGCTTGGTAAGTGGGTTAGTTAACCATAATATTCCTCTGTTTATTCAGACCATCCATCTTGAAAGAAAAGCAATTCTGCTGTCAAGTAGTAGCTTCTCTTTAACAAGAGGTGACTTTGGGGGTCCAAACACAGAATAGACCCTGAGATCCAATAAGTGTATGGAGGGAGCCTGGTGAAATATTTTGAATGTTTTAAATAAGCAAAATTCAAAACAAGAAATAGATACCATTCATATCAATCTCACTAACAAAATGTATTAGGAGACTTCTGAATTAAACAAGGTGATATAAATAATATATTACTGGCATTTTAGATTGAACCAATAGTTCAAGTACTGCCCTACTGATTTTAAAGCCAACTGGGTGACTTAGGCCAAGTCACTCACTCTCAGCAAAACTCACCTCACAGGATTTTGTTGAGGAGAAAATAGGAGGAGAAAGATGTGTGGAATATGTTCACTGCCTTGAGCCTTTTATTATTTGTAAAAAATAATAAAGGCAGGATACAAATTAGATCAAATCAATCAACCAGCTTCCGAGAACATTCACCACTCATTAATATCAACCATGAAATGGGTTCCCACGTTGGCTGGCAAAACCAGGTTTTTAATGCCTTGCAAAGGCTAGCAGTATTGGAGCAAGTCTACTCTCAGGAGGGATAATATTCCTGAGGGCAGGTGCCATAGCAGAAGACTCTTTCTGAGTCTTTCCAGGTGCCAGATGGAAGTCTCTAGTGGACAGGACCTGGAGCACACCTCTCCTGCTGGATCTAACAAAATGGGTAGACACTACTGAGAAGAAACAGTCCTGTTGTAATCTGGCACTGAAGCATGAAGAGCTTTAAAGGTAATCCACCAGCACCTTGAATTATACCTGGAAGCCTATTGGTAGATAATGCAGCTTGCAGAGCAAAGGTGTCACATGCATTGAAGGACTGGCACTCATAACTACGCAGGCCACTGCATTTTGCACCAGTGGAATCTATCGTGCTTTTAGTAGCTCCCTACCTCATCCTCCAAAATACAATTAAGCTGTATGTTAAAGCAATTTCAGTGACCACAGTTGATTACATTATTTTGGCATTTATGGCAAAGGTTAAACTAATAAGGGTCAAGAGACATACAGTGTGTTAAACTAAAGAATAAATCCTGGAACGACATCATTTGGAATATACTGTTCAGTTTTGATATAAGAAAATAATAAAAAATGAAGTGGGAGTCTAGAATAAGAGAACAGTTTATTCATTTTAAAATGTATATAGTTACCTATCTTATATTGAACTATCGGTGGCTGCCGACCAATAATTAAAGTAAGATCAATAATAAAAACAATATAACAACTATTTAAGACCACAAACATTAAAAACTTGGCACCAAGGCTAAGCTTTCACATGCAGTTAAGCCTTGACAAATTCATTCTTACATCATTCTCCCCAAAGCAAAATTAACAGCCCCCCCTTGATCTTCAATTTTTATGCTTAGAACTAAAGTATAATCCTATACTTTTTCTATTTGGAATTTAATAACTTTGAGAATATAAAATGCACCCAAACAAACATGGTAGCATAGTCTGAGAGATTGAAGATAATACTTGAAAAAATATAATAAAATAAAACTATGTCTAGTGTTGGGAGGGGCTATTGTGGTGGGCATAAAGTAGACATTCCTGAAAAGTGTGTCCTGAAAAATGGAGTGCAACTGCCAGAAGAAAACTTTGTTGATTACAATCTCCTAACGCTTGAATACAGATATATATGGAAGTGAACCTTGGGTATAATCTTAATGAAAGGTATCAAAATCATTGAACTAGTCATGGGAATTCTTTGGGTTTCATCTGTCTTGGTATAGAAACTCAAGTTTGTTTCAATATCCCAACCAATCTTCACATTAGGTTGAAATAAATTCAGAAGTGACCAAAACAATAAAGGCAGGCTGGAATTATCCAACTCAATTCACTCAGCCAGGATTGTCAGGAAAGCCTCTCACCTTTTTCTAACATCTGACATTTCTCTAATTCTAATACAATGAATATTAGATTGGAAAGTGATAAATCCGTGTTCCAAGCTTTTTTTTCTGTGTACATTTATGGTGTTATCAATACCCTGCTGTGTAGTTTAATCCAGAATGGGAACCCAGAGTGAAATGGAACCTATCAAATGGCTTATTTGACATTGGGAGGGGATATTGGTTTCCCCCCCTATACAATCAATCAATCAATCAATCAATCAATCTTTTATTTGTATCCCGCCCTTCTCCCGAAGGACTCAGGGCGGCTTACAGGCAGATAAAAACACTAACAAACATAGACATTAAGAACATATTAAAATCATTACACAAAGCCTGAAAGTAATAAACTATCACCCTCAACCCATTTGCCATTCATTAGAACTTATTTACTCTGATTAGTAGGAGACATTTGGGATGTCTTGGAATGCTCTCCAACTTCTAAAAAAGCAAAACATTTGCCCATCTCTGGCAAAGATACACATTTAGAATTAATATGATTTAAATGGGAATGTATTGTGCATCTCAGCATAATAAACTGTGAGCAAATGATCTCTGTTTGTTCTGCCTGCTTTCCAATGTCTGAAAGTCGATGATACATCTTCTGCTCTCCTTTCTTATGGTTCTTTATTTTAAAAGCAGTCATGGGCTGGGCAGTCCTTCAAATAAAAAGTTGGATTCCATAGAAACGAACGAACAGAGGTAATGCTTTCACAGCCATAGGTGGTACTTGCAATTCATACACAGTCTAAATGATAAACACATCTACCCCCCACCTGTTTTAAGAAAAGTGAAACCTGCATACAATACATGAAAATCAGAAGTAAATTAAAACAACATTCAAAGTTTGAATGCAGGATGTTTGATACTTGAATATGCATTCTAAGTTATTGCCATTATATGCTGCTTTTTTATATACTGTAACAAGGAAAACAGAATTTTACACAATTGAGAATGTAAATCCTAACCAGAGACAGAATTATAAACTACATGGATCAAAAAACAGAAATAAAATTGTGATTAATTTACCTACACAAATAATCCCAAACAAATGCTAAGAGATTGGTGAGATCATCAAGAGACAATGATTTGTCTGCCATAATTAGATTATGAACGTTCTTTTAAAAATCAAACAACGTACTATTTTTCCCATTTCAATAATTAGCAATATAGAAGAACTGATTTCCAGTACATTCAGAATCAGGTCTGTGAAAGGGAAAAGAAAGCTTTTTGCCGCTTACCTGGTTAAGACTAAGAAGATACAGCAAATTAAGTCCATTTGGTTTAAACATTTTGATAGAGGTTTTCTCTTTGAATTCCTGTTAACAGTTGAAACACATTTTTGAGCAGCTATTCAAAACCGTGTTAAAATCTGATTCCAGGAAGTATGTTACTCACTTCTGCTTTCAATTGTACCACCCTAGTTTATTTTCTAGGCAGGAAACCTTTAGAGGAATTTGTGTCTCTTTTGATCTGTTTTGGTTTCCAGCATGGGATTTTTATTTTGAAATAAACACAGACAACAGAAAGGAAGTGAGATGACATTACCATACCAATACCGTAAGATCATTATTAAAGGAGAAAAGGAAACCCTTTTTGCTTTACACAGCAACCTGGTTCGATCCAACGTTTTCCTTCGTGTGACGAAGAAAATGTCGTATACCTGAGAATTCTCCTTGTAACAAGAGACTCAATGAGAACTTTGGATCTAAGGCAATAGTTTGTCCTTCTAAAACTCTAACATGGAAACAAAGTCTAATGGAAGGTAAGCGATGATTCTGTTTGAGACAAATAAGAAAAAAAAATTCAAAGGATGGGAGGACAAGGAATTTCCAGAAAGGACAAAAGAATCCAAAATGGTGGAAAAGGCAGGGGCCACAGCACACCATAAAACAGCATTATCACAAGTGCCGCTATAGTTGCTGGTTGTTGATTTTATGAAACTACCTTTCCAACATGGGAGGAAAGGATATTTACATTCAGCCCACCTCACATTTCTTCTGGTCTTCTTTTCCAAACAAACTACCACTGTAGCAATATGAAATTTACATCATATATATATATATAAGGAACATAGTTTTAGATAAGTCAAACAAAAGTCAAAAAAACATCTAACAAAATGCATATAACATATATAGAGAAGTGACATGTTTTACAAGTCGGAGTGATAGAGCAATCAAACAGGTATCAGGTACTATGAAAAATCTGTGAAAGCTGGTAAAAAAAATTATATCTTACCTGGGGAATAAAAATTTCCAATTGTTTTAAAATGACACCTGCTCGCCTTCACCTCTCAGTTCTTTTGGCAGTTTCTCAGAATATCTGTATATTTTTACATGTAATCAAACATTAACTTTCTACAATGACCACCCCTGATCCTTAACAGGGTGTGGTTTACAATGGCAACCATAGCAATAAAATATGAAATGGCAAAGTAAATTTTCCATGTGTCCCTCCATGCAAACTTATATTTTCTTTTTTTAAATAAAAAATATAGACATTGTCAACAAACACGTTTCAGAAGTTACTGTTTTAATAGATTTGTTAAGTAACTTACTTAACATAATAATGATCTTGATTAATTTAGACCTGGACATGAGCCCACATTCATGATATATTTGACTGTAGGGAAAGTCCTGGAGAATAGTTCTTTTAATCCAAGGAGACTGCTTGCAAAATAAATATGTGAGGGATCCTTGGTGCTCTCTGAGCTGGATTGTTTTATCGCAGACATTTCATTACCCAAACTAGGAAACTTCAATAGTGCTAGTAAGAAATTTGCTCTCAGTTTATGTTCCAGTGATTTACCCTGTCAGTGTTGGTGAGGGTGGTTTCCTGATCTTGGGAAGCATGGCTGGGGAATTCTGAGAGTTGAGGTCCACCCACCTTAAAATTGCAAAGATTGGAAAAGTCTATCTTTTATTTGTTGGGCTATTTACTGTTAGCTTGTTTGGTTCCTTGATTGGGATATTGTTTACTTCTTGATCGTTGGTCTGATGTTAATCTTTGAGTTAATCTATGCTCATCTGGATGCTGATTGCGGGTGGGGAGGTGTTGATTGTTGCCTTGTTGATTGTGCCTTTTGCATAGTCGGTAGATGTTGTTATGTCTATGCATCTATTGATGGCATATCATCAAATAAATATATCCCTCTCTTAAACCTGAACACATAA
>JANHFO010001754.1:212272-223087 GCA_032468095.1 Pareas carinatus
GTCCTGCGCACCATCCTTGTACCCAAGGAACCTGTTTGTAGCCAACACTGGTTACAAGCCAGGGGTGCTCTGACACAAACGTTAGACAATATGACATAAAGAGAGAGGCAAGATTAGAAACTTGAGCTGGCAGTAAAGACATTTCTACAGTGAGGATTGATTAGACTAATCTCCTCACCTTGGAACTCCCTGCTGTTCAAGAAGGCTGATCAGGCTCAGAACTGCTCCAAGGAAACCTAGTGGCTTTAGTCTCTTTGAACTTCTGAATGGACGTGCCTATCCATTCTATTGAATGGGGGTGGGGGGGAAGCTATGCACTTGGTAGGAGAGGAGAACCTCCACCAGTTTGTGAGTCAGCTTGCTGAGGTTGTGAATTCTCTTTCTCATTACATGCAGGAAAACAAACCCTGACGTCTGCTATTTCCAGGAAAACCCCTCTAAGCAGAAGATTGGGGGTTGAGGAAACTCAACTCCCCACTTCAGAAGAAGAAGAAAGTTCTTTTCCAGGTGTTGCTGATGATCTACACCACTCAGAAGGTGAAAACCCTGAGTTCATGGATCAATCATTCTCAAGTGAAGATGGGCCCAGAGCAGGAGGGGTCGGAGAAGAGGACTATGAATCCTAAGCCCCAGGGTGGAGAAGACTTTGGACTGGAACTTCTTTTCAAAAGTAAAACCACTGTCAACATTCCTGCATTCTTGATAAACCAAAGCAATTCAGTCCAAGATCAGATCAAACTTCATTGATTTATTTCTTCTAGCTTACAGGGAATATCTGGAAATGGTCCTATATATTTTGGTTCCAACTTTCTACTTGGTGCATTAATGTTTAGATATTTGGTGGACAGGTAAATCAGATCCCCATCCTGGTATTAATCTGTTAAGCCCTTCTTTTATCCACCTGTTTCTTGTGTCTTTCATTAGCCCTTTTTGATCTCCCCCTCCAAGCTTTTTTTTATACTGTCCATCCAGGCCTCAAAAGATGTAGAGGTGGGTGGTTCTTGTGGTATTTAGGGAATGGGGGAAAATCAGTTTCAGATGTGATTTTGAATGGAGAATGCCTTGTACTGCTCTGCACAGTATTGTTATATGCAACTTCAGAAAAAGGTAAAAGAGCTACCCAATTTGTTTCTTGGAAATTAACTTAGCACCTTATGCATTGTATCACTATGGAGTTCACATGTTCAGCCAAACCTTTAGTAGCTGGGTGGAATGCTGAACTGAGTCCCTTTAGGGTGCCCATAGTGCGCAGGAACGCTCTCCAAAACTTAGTGGTGAATTGGATACCCCGGTCCCAAATTATTCATTTGGGTGCAACATGCAGCTGGTAAATATATTGGACAAACATCTTCACCAAAGTCTTCGCAGAAGACACAAGTTATAAAATGCGCTTCTTTGGAAAACAAATCCACCATATTACTGTATTTTCTGCACTGTTAGGTAGATCAATCATAAAATCCATGACAATCTCCTCCCATGGTTTGGAAGGGTTGACAACTGGTTGTAACACTCCGGGGGTCTTCCCCGGCAACCTTTCCATGATTGCGCAAATGGTGCAGGTATAACTATACTCCTTAACATATTTTTTCATGCCCGGCCACCAGAATTGTCTTTTAATCAAATGAAGGATCTTAACGAACCCAAAATGTCCAGCTTGTTTATCATCATGAGCCCTCTGCATTACAAAAGCTCTTTGCCCAAGAGTGTATACCTTGCTCCCTTTCCAGGCCAAACCCTGATTTATCATAAAGTCCCCCGATGTGCCTGATACCACCCATCTATAGCCATAGCCGTTTTGAAGTTCTTTTTAATCTCTTTGAAATAAAAAACCTTGGTCCTTTCCTTATATGGTATCGCATGGACATGTGCAGCTAAATCTCTGGACTAAATAATAGATTCAATCACCTCCTCCCTGGTGCTATGGTATTGAGGCATTCTTGATGTCATCAGCTAAGAGGTTTTTACCACCAGGCATATATTTGAGAGTGAAATTAAACCTGTTAAAGCAAAGGGCCCTGTTTGGGTGACAACCGTCTTTGCATTTTGAGAGCTTCTAAGTTTTTATGATCCTTCCACACCTCAAAAGGGAATTTGCATCCCTCTCAAAAATACCTCCAGGTGAGAAGATCCAACTTTACAGCAAAAGCTTCCTTTTCCCATATTAGCCATATCCTCTTGGTGTCTGTTAGCTTTTTTGAGGTATAGGCACAGGGTTTGTAGGTTCCCCTCAATAGTCTTTTGTAAGAGGACCACCCCACAGCAACATCACTGGCATCAGCTTGTATAACAAAGAGTTCTTTCATATCGGGATGTTTCAAGACTGGCTCAGCCACAAACAACTTTTTCAACTTTTCAAAGGCGTCTTGGAACTCTAGAGTTCAGGCCAAAGTCTGACTTGACTTTGGGGTGACCCCTTTCCCATTTTAAGAAGATTAGTGATAGGAAGTGTTATCTGGGCAAACATGGGTAGGAATTGCCTGTAGAAGTTGGCAAAACCCAGGAATCTTTGTAGTTGCTTTCTGGTTTTTGGTGCTTCCCATTCCAAGATGACCTGAACTTTTTTTTGGATCCATCTCTATACCCTGCCCTGAGATTCTAAATCCCAGATAATCTATTTTTGTTTTATGGAATTCACACTTAGACAGTTTGCAATATAGCTGAGTCTTAAGTAGTTTGGTCAACACTATTTTTACTAACTTTGACATGCTCATTCATCGATTCAGAGTAGATGAGAATGTCGTCCAGGTAGACCAAAACCCCTTTGTAGAGATGTTCATGTAGCACCTCGTTAATCAACTGCATGAACACCACTGGCACCCCCTGCAGACCGAACGGCATCACTTTAAATTGAAAATGCCCCAGGAGGCAATTGAAAGCAGTTTTCCATTCATCTCCCTGTTTCACTCTGTCCCTGTAATAAGCCTCCCTCAAATCCAGTTTCCTTTTGACAAATACCTCAACATTTCTTTCATAAGAGGCAAAGGATACATATTTTCCACTGAAATCCCATTGAGGTTTTTGAAGTCCACACACATATGTTGTTTTCCACCATCCTTTTTGTCCACAAAAAGCACAGGAGCGACCATCTTTGATTTAGGTGGGTCAATAAACCCCCAAGTCAGGTTAGTGTTCACAAAGTCCCTCATCTCCTCCATTTCACTGGGCGAGATAATATATCCTGGGCTTCAGGTACTTTGCCCCAGGGACAAGCTCAATTGTACAGTCTATTGGTCGATGAGGAAGATTTTCAACTTATTTTCATTGAAAACCTCTAACAAACTCATACAGACCAATGGGATTTTCTCCCTTTTGGCAGGTTATGTGTTAGCACCCAAAACAGCCTCACATTGACCATCTCCATATTTGGAATCCGAAATCCAAGTCTCTTTAGACCAAACTAGCCTTGGGTCCTATTTCTTGAACCAAGCTAATCCCAATAAAATGTCTTCATTCAACCTGGGGACCAAAATGAAACCTAAGGTCTCTGTGTGAGGTTCATAAGACAATGTTAGAGGCTCTGTCAAGAGTGTAGCTGGTCTTCACCCCACAATAGACCTGTCCACCTGTTCAAAGGCAGTGGGAAGTTAAGGGTTCAAAGACAGACCACGAGGTTTGAGCGATCTCAAAGTTAATGCAGCAACAGGTTCACCTGGGATCCATAATGTCAACAGTTACAAAAACAGGGGACATAGGGTCACTCACCATTGGATCATCATCACCCTCACTGTCTCGTAGTGAGTCATGAATACTTTACCTGGAGCCGGAGGTGTTCTGCCCTCTGAGCACTGTGGGTATTCTACTACCTATCGTGCAGCTTTGAATCTCTCTGACTTTTTCTTAACCAGCGGTCTTTTTCCCTTTGATTGGGAATGGTGAGTGCTGGTGATTGGTTCCACAATGCCGGGCATTCTGGAGCATAGTGGCCTTGTTTCCCACACCAGAAACAGTTGTAGTCGTCTGGGATTCCCTCATCATAATCTACATTCCAGGGGCCTCTCCCTTGACGATTTCCAGAAAAGACTGATCGAGCCTCAGGCGGTTTATGGATTCTCCTTTCACATCGAAGCTGGAGGACTCCATATTTTAAGAGTTACAACCCAATCTCTATAGTGGACTGGAATCACCCTTGCAGGGTGTTTGAGATGCCCCTCGGAAAGCATCAATTCATAATAGTCTGACCCCTCCACACGAAACTTTTAATATTTTGAATCTTAAATATTTTATTTTGGTTCATACTTTTGGTTCAAACTTTTGAATGCTCATGGGTTTGGGATTTATTCCCATGGAGGAGGTTCCTCAAGAGTCTCCTTTGTCATTGACCAAGTGGATGGGTCCCCCGAAAGCCATCTGGCCCATCATGCCCAGAGTGTTAGAAGGAGCAAGGGAACCGCGGAAGAGACAGGATGACAAGAAGAGACCATCTCAGGGGGAGTCCAAAATAGGGGAGCAGGTGAAATTGTCCACAAAGTTCTTGAGGTTGGGGCAGCCTTGAGCACATAGGCCTGTCCATGGCCCCCCTGAGCATTCCAAATAGGAAAAACTCTTGAAGCAGGCTCTTCAAAAAGGCTCTGCATATATTGGGATCCATTGCAAGGCACGGCTCAAGCCAGTATTCAGCCTTCCTGATGCCCAGAGAGCAGGAATGCCAGGCTGGACTGGACGAACAGACCTTTAAGACCTTCTTTGAAAATCGAGAAGTTCTCTTGGAGGTGAAGAGGGAATGGACAGTCTGATTATTCTTCCACAACACAATGGGCCCTTGGCCTTTCTGGGTCGGGTGGGGCCAACAGGTGAGGGGACACCTGGCATCTGTATCAAGGGAGGCCCATAGTCTTTGAAGTGGTGAGGGCCACTATTCCTTCCTGGATTCTGGCTTATAGAAGAGCATCCTAGGTTTCAAAACATGTTTCCATGGTGTTATCACAAAGCGTACCTTGATCAAAGGGATTGGGACATCCTAAGAGGGTCACACTCTCCTCTGATGGTCACAGCTATGACTCACAAGGGTATTCTGGGCAGACAAATCAAACTGTTGGTGAAGCCAGGAAAGGAAAGACTCACAGCCCAAATATGCAACTGAGCTTGCAAAGGTGGGCAAGGCACAACAGAGGGTCCCTCTGTGTCCTGAAGCATTAAAGAAATTCGTTAGATCCAAAGCCGGATCTCCGGCTGTGGGCTATCAATTAAGTCTGTTCCATTCGGGGCTGAAAATGTTACTTTTCCCTGTAAGTTTTGTTATATTGTAAAGTGTTAGACAGCCGGGAGACTGGCTATCCTGTAGTGCTGACTGGGTAATTGACAGCAGGTGTGATCTATATAAGTGCAAGGTTAATAGTTGAAGTCTGTTCTTCTTTAGTGCAAGCCTGTTACTGCATATGTCAAATAAACCTGTTGTTAACGAATTAATGTGTCCAGCCTGTTTCTAATCGAATCCATCATGTGGCGATGAAGGTGGAATTAAGGAAAAGGACAAGGGACAGAAGAAGAACCAGGCAGCGCAGGATATCTACCATACATCCCCCAGCACCATATAACACGTCCCGGGAAACGTGGGATGTGTTTATGTTCCATTTCAACTTTTTGATCTTGTCACATAAGATACCCAACCTGAATGATGAACGGACAAAGGCCTTGTTCCTGAGCCACTGTAGGGCATGATGACTTTAATGCAGCAAGGGCACTTACTGACCCCCCACAGCACTCCAGGATATCCCATGGAAAGATTTAAAGGACATTTTGAAAGCCCATTTTGCTCCTGCACCATCCTTATTTGTGAAGCAGCATGAGTTGAGGCACAGGGTACAGAAAGAAAATGAACCAATTAACCAATTTATAGCCGCTTTTTGAAAAATTGCGGGACATTGCATTTTCTCTAACCTTGAAGAGAGCTTGCTGGATCAAATTATATTTGGAGTTCATGACTTAAGACTGCAGTGAAGACTCCTCGCCAACCCAAAGCTGACCCTGGCAATTGTGATGGACGATGCTAGAGCAGCTGAGACATCATCTACAGTGTCTGAAGCTCTCCATAGACTGCCTAAATCATCACTGAACATGAAAACAGCTGAATCTGTCAACCAGGGCACCTGCGAGACGGAGGAGACCGACTCAGAGGAAGAAGTAAATGAAATCTGCCTGACATCGAGAGCCATGGCTGACCCAAGGAAGCGCTGTGCCAGCTGCAAGGGAATGCACCAGAGATCAGCTTGTCATTTCAGGAATGTCGTTTGTAGGTGTTGTGACAAGCGGGGACATCTTGCATGGATCTGCAGGGCACCAAAACCAGCAGATATATCTTACCAAGCCACTCCACAAAGAGCAGGACAGTTTAAGCCAAACTGGAATTTTCAAAACTTTGGAAAGCAGAATCCTTTTTCACTCAAAATTGACTGCAACAGAACGGCTACATTGAATAAAATTAAGGTTACAGTGTATCTCTGAGGGGGATGCTCTGCCGTATGGAAGTGGAGTCTGGCTCTGCTCTGTCGATAATTTCATGGTCCACTCTGAATAACATTTTACCGCATGCTAAGAAGAGCCCTTTGAAACCACTTAATGTTAAAGTGAGCAATTATCAGGGGCACCGCATTCCCGTCTTGGAAACATTGGATAATTTGGTAAAATACAAAAGGTTTAAAGATAAATTACCAGTAACAATTGTGGATGGGTATTTGCCCAGCCTCATGGGACTCGAATGGTTCCAGGTTCTGGGGGTTGGATTCGTTGGAATTCGCGCAACTACAACCAATTGGGCTGAAGTTCTAATTATGGAATTCCAGGACATATTCAATTAAAAATTGGGCAAGGATATGGGGAAACCCATTTCTATCAATTTAGACCAACTTGTTGCCTGATTAGGCTTAAGCCAAGAAGGGTACCTATTGCACTTAAACCTCATTTAGATGAAGCCCTTAATAAGTTAATAAAACAAGGAATTTTAGTTCCCACGGATCATGCCCGTTGGGAAACACCAATAGTGACTCCAGTTAAGAAGGATGGGTCCCTCCGCATTTGTGCAGACTACAAATACACCATTAATAAGGTTCTTCAGCAGAGCACTTATCCCGTACCTGTGGTGCAACACCTGTTGCATTCACTGAGACCGGGGGTAATATTTGACAAATTAGACATGGCACAGGCATACCAGCAGCTGCCTGTGGATAGCGCCACAGCTGAAGCACAGGCAGTGGTGACTTACCATGGCACTTTTAAAGTCTCTTGGCTGCAGTTTGGTATCAGCGTCGCACCAGAAATATTTCAGTCTATAATGGAGAGAATGCTGAACGGCATTCCTGGTGTCATTCCCTACCTCGACTATATTTCAGTCACAGCTGAGAGACCAGTTAAGACAGGTGTTTGAAAATTTTAGACAAAATGGTCTAAAACTGCAAAAGGAGAAATGCCAGTTGGGGGTGCCAGAAGTTGAATTTTTGGGGTACTGTGTGGATGGTGCCAGCATTCACCCAACGAAAGACTAAGTGGCTGTCATTAATAATGGCACTGTCCCAAGGAACAAGATGTTAATTGTTTAAGATCCCATTTTCAATCTACAGGAATGTGAAACCAAGGTTAATCACTGAACTTGGAGGTGTGAACACTGGAGTTTCTCATGCTGATTCTGGCAACCAGTTAACTGAAAAACATAGGAGAAAATGCCCATCAAACCTGGAAAAAAGCACTTTAATTAATTTGGTACATTTGCTTTATAATAATCTGGTGCAGTTGATTGATGCAATGAATGGAAAAAAATTCTACAATGTTAGACTGAGGTTTTTAGACATTTTTGTCTTCTAAATGGAAGAAAGATTTGAGCAAGAATTAATAAGGCTTGCAATATAAACAAAATGTAGAACAATTTCCTTACCTAATGTACTCTAATTTAAGAATCTGCAATTTGTCTTGAGAACAGACGCTACCATGAAGTTTTAACTGGCTTCTCAGTTTAAAAAAAAAACCAGTAACCCAGAGTATCTGAAATGAAGTAGTGCACATGTTATGACTCAGCAAACTGGAAACAGTGAGTCAGCAGTCCACATCGCTGTGCAATGCAGAGAAACAGTCAGCCTGGTGTATAGATAATCACCACCCCACTCCCCAAAATACATTCCCGAAAATGCTATCAGGACCATAATTTAGAGAAGAAAAGGCTAGCAAAACAGAAGACCTACATTATTTCAGTTAAATGAAGAAGGAAAGTAGCAAAAATGGAGACAAAGTATTGCTATAAAAAAGCAAAAGCAAAATTTAAAAACCACACATTGAACTGTTCCTATTAAAGAACAAAGACTTTAGATTTTGTATTCCTTTTTAGAGGTGATTTGTTTTACATTTAAGTAGTCCATAAGAAGAAAGTAAAAGCTTAAACCTGGGTTAATGAATAGTATAATATTATTATTGTTGCTTGGGTAACATCTTTTCCCTAATCAAAGATGTAAATTTGAGCACCTCTCAGATTTTATCATCTTCATCATCCATTCCTCCATTGTGGGTATGGTTAGATCTTTTCACTTTTGTGCATATAATAATCTCACTGCAGTTCTAAATTGGATTTTTTTTTCTTGAAATGCTGCAGCTTTGAAGAGCTACGGAGGCATTAATTTCTTCCTTCACAGGATGTCTTACTTCAACTTGCCTAGTCTCAACTTCCAAGTTACCTCTTCTTTTTTTTGTTGCCTCTTTGGGGTGACTTTTGGACCCTTTGAGGTCCCAGAACAAAGCAAAACCAGACTAAAAGAGACCGGAGCTCCGGTCTCACCAGCCCTCAGCGTCTCAACTGAAAATGGAAGCCAATAATCCTCAAAATATTGACTGTCTATAAATTTATGTGACTGAAATTGTGTTAAGGTTACCACAGTCTAATATAGGCACATCAAACTTGTATCACTTGAAGCTTTTTGTATACAAAGTTGTGTTGTTCATGTAAAAGAAAAGACAAAGATTAGGCATTTGCAATACATGTGAACTTTCTGGCCAAGATTTATATTTGCTTTATCATTCCACCCATACAGATGTGTTTAGTGTGTGCTTGTATTATTGTGCATGTATTGTGCATATGTATATATGTATTTGTATTTATATCTTCATCTTCTGTTAACAAATATTTAACCAAATGACTTACTTGCATTACCAGTTCAATTGAAAAAAGCCCCAACCAATCTCATCTTCCGTGTGTACGTGTGCATGTGTCTTCACATCACATCCTTCCATATTGTGCAAACCAGACCTATAGGGTGATTCTTTGCCTCATGCCTTCTGAATCTGATTTTGTTGAATTAGAAACATAAATAAATATAGCTACTTGCCTGGTCACATCTAAGCTAATCAAGTGGTAAAGTTTATTTTCTCTTAGGGTGCTGTCCTATATAAACTGACCTAACTCTTCTGAATAGAGCAGGACTTGTTTCCAGATGAACTGGCCTTGAAATGAATGACAGTACAAAAGCTTTGCCTTTTTAGGTTTCTGGTAACATTATGAAGTTGCAATAAATAACCAACCCTCCAAATAACTTTCTTACCTCTTAGCTCCTGTCTCCCCTCCTGCCCCCACCCCCAGTTTGATTGCAACACTGTGTGGGTCTATGGGTCAGTGTCTTTGCATCTGTTTCTGTTATCTCAGTGGTTGCTCTCAGATAAGTGGTAGAGGAAGGCCTTGATCAGTCACTTGCTCCTCACCCAGCTGCAAGGATCTGATAGACACTCCCCACAAAGTCAAAGTTGGAGCAAAGAAAAATATATATATTTTGCTTCACTCTAACTTCGGCACAATATCACAAGATGTATGGAAAAATTATTGTAGAACTAACCAGTCCTCAGCTATTAAAGTATTTGCACTAAGCTCACAAAATCTAGAAGATTGCTATTGATTGGTGTCATTACAATGTCAATTTGTCTGGGTGTGCAAGTGCTGTTTTGCATTGTTGAATTTAAAGGGAGAAAGAAACTCCATATAGCAGAATAAATGGGATGGTAAATAGAACCAGTGTGAAATAAGGAATGCAGAGCTCCTAACTGCTTTTGGGTCTTGCTCACTCATAGTACATGTGTTTTTATTGTGGGGGGCAGTTGGCTACTGACTGTGATTTCATTTAATGTGACAGGATCACTTGGTAGGTGCTGAAACTGGATTGTGACAGGCAAACAGGTTAACCATTTTGCCCTCTCCCAGTGAGACTAATGGAAAGATCACTTGGGAGTTGGTATGGGACTTGTATGAGTTGGCCTCTAAGTCTAGAAAAAGAAAAGTAAACACAAAAGAACTGCTAAAATGTGATCACTATGCATTTCAGAATGAGGAAAAAGAGAGCATTATTCCACAAGGGGAAGGTAGCCTCAGGGACAAGTAATTTTGGGGTTTGGGGGATAGGGTTAGCTGGAAGGGTATTTATTAAGATTTTCCACCAAGGCACTTGCTATGACTCTTCGCAGTATAAACAGTCACTAATTTACAAACATAAAAACAATGATAATATCAATAATAATTAAATCTCAATCTCTCTCTTGTATGTATGTATGCATGCAAGCAAAATGGTGCATCATAAGCCAAAACATTTTCAATCAAGGTATCTCTAATGGACTAACTTTTATTCTGATTACTTTTGTTCACAGTAATCTAAGCAACTGTAGACTTCCACTCCTTTAGAAATGAATGACAAGAGAGTGGCTGTGGCTGCCGGCGCTGCGATATAGCCAGCTGGTTCCATCGCTGGCTATCGGGGGCGAGTCGTTGGCCCCCATGGAAAGGGTGCGCAACTTGGGCGTCCTCCTGGATGCACGGCTGTCTTTAACAGACCACCTGGCAGCCGTCACCAGGGGGGC
>JANHFO010001757.1:0-12185 GCA_032468095.1 Pareas carinatus
TCCAGACATCCCTTTCCCACAAGTCGATCTCTGTTCCTTTACAAGTGCTTGTATCTTCAGATGGTCCAAAAAGACAGATTGTGTTGGTGCTGATGTATGTCCATTCCTGCTTCCCAACAGTATTGCACCAGCTGGCACAAGCGGGCTCAGATATGGCGATTTCAACATTCATGAAGAAGCCGTAAAGAGCAGGCCAGGTCAGGAATTTATAGCATCCATGACACCCATGGGGCTGACCAGATTGATCCCAGCCTGACCCATAAAGCCGGACATACCCTTGATTTAACATTTATTTCAGAGGGAATGATAGGTGATCTAGAAAGAATTACATTGCAATAGCTTCAATGGACAGACTGTTTCCCAGTGGAATTAGGTTTCATGGTGTCTGTTTCTGTCTGTAGGAGTTGTGGTCCTATTAAAGTGGCACTTAGCAATAGCAGACTTATATGCCACTTCACGGTGCACCGTGCAAATCGTCTGCCTTTGGAATCTGACAGATTCTGGAATGCTGTGGAGAATTTTTCCTATTCAGTTTCTGATTTTTCAGTGGAATGGTACGATGTGGCAAACTTTCTGATGCTGTAGAATATCCTCCTATAATTGACTGAAAAGCTTTGAGCAATGAAGTAGGTTAGAACAATATTTATTTATTTATTTATTTATTTATTTTAGTCAAGCATGTATGAGAAAAACAGGTATAAGTAAGAACATACTACATAAACGTATAGGTGTAGACAGATATAAGCACATGCATAATAATAAATGAGTACGAACAAATAGGGACAGTAGGGCAGGGATGGAAGACCCGCTGGTGCACCTATGCATGCCCCCTTACAGACTTCTTAGGTATGGAGTGAGGTCCACAGTAGACAGTTTAAGATTAAATTTTGGGGGGGGTTGAGAATGTGATAATGTCATTAGGTAGTGAGTTCCAGGCATTGACCACTCTGTTGCTAAAGTCATATTTTCTGCACTCAAGTCTGGAGTGTTTCACTTTGAGTTTGCATCTGTTGTGGCAAATGTGGCAAAGGACTTAATATAAGACTGAATGGACATGTACTAGAGGACAAAATTATATCTGTTGTATAGACCTTTTGGCCACCGGGGACCTGTGACGTGGAGAGAGATTTTTCTGTAGACCGGAGGGGGTGTGGTTTAATGTGCTGCCTGTATCTTGTGAATGAGGCTTCGCTTGTTTGCACGGACTGGTTTCTGGCATGCTGGTCCATGGACCAGGGGTTGGGGACCCCTTGTGTAGAGGAGGGGCATAGGGAGAACAAAAAGATCTTACTTGTCTATATTACATTCTTGAGAACTAACCAGAGAGTTTCTTCCAAGCTGTACACACTTTATTGTCATTCACCAAATGAAATGTTAGTTTATAATCCTTGAAGACCTGGTGTAGGAAATTTGCAGTGCTTTTGGAGAATAAACCTACTTTTCTTCGTAATGACCTAAATGCCGCCATTTTAACAGTTCCAAATGAGAGATCTATTGCATCATTTTACTCAGTCCTCTGTGATTAATTTCAATTTTTATACCCTGACTATGTGGACAAGACATGGCTAAATCAAACTAGCTGTGGGGTATCAATAGGATGAGTTCAGAAAGTGTTTAGGCTCTTAAGGTTATGGTATTATCAGAAGTCCTGGCTCAAGCCTGTCTGGATCTGGGAGATTATGATAAATTTCACTTGGCAGCAGGTTCTCTCTCCTTTGTCAAGGTCATTGAAAGATGATAGTCCAATTCTAAGAATGCAAGGAAAATACTGATTATCTAGATCAATTTCATCCTTGGCGCCAACCTGCTTGTGGTTAGTTTCATCCTTGATTGCCAGATTGCTGACGTTTATCAGAAAGAATACCAGGGATTTACAATATGTCAATTTATGGTACCCTACAACAAGATCACTAGGATATCAATTTGCAACATCCCAATGTCATTTCCTGGGTCCAACCCTGCACCTAGAGTAGAACCATTGCATAATGTTCACTTCTCCCACTCCAGACCGATGGAGCCAATTTAAGAGGATACCATGACCACTAAGAAATACTTGGTTCTCCAGTGCCATTTTAGAAACTATAAGAAGCTGTCCTATATGATCATTACAGGATTTGGAATGAGTTGTCCTGAGTATGCAGAGTTTACCCATCTTTAGTTTCAATGAGAGTAAATAACCTGAAGATAAGACAGAAACAGAATGGAAGTAGAGGTAGTCAGTTCAGGAATGAGAGGAATGTTCTGTTTTGAATGACAATACACTCCCTCTGAAGAATGATGTTCATATCCTATATTTGGGGTCTTCAAATCTGGCAACTTTAAGATTTCTGAACTTCAACTTCCAGAATGACTGGCTGAGGAATTTGGAAAGTTGAATGAATGGTTCATCTCCCAGCATGGCTGGCTGAGAAATCCTGGGACTTGAAGTCCACAGGTACAAGTCCAGACACAATAAATTCTGATTCTGATTTCTTAAAGTTGACAAGTTTGGAAACTCTTGTTGTTCATTATTCTCTAATCTTCTGGTATTCTGTTAAGACTGGATTCTCTAGACTCTAGACTCCCATTGCACCCAAGTCATGTAGCTGCGTAGAAGGAGCTGTCATCTGAAATGCTTAAGCTCTTTGATTATGCTTACATAGGCTCATTAAGGAAACAAGGGCAGAAGTTCAATATTTCATGGGTTTTTATGTGAGGTCAGGAGCTGAAATAATATTTTTTCTCAATATCCAAAGATTTCCCTTAGTGCTGAAAGCCTCTCAGATACATTATATCAGAATTTCTTAACAGTGGGTCATTATTAAGCCAGTCATGCATGGAAAGAACCCAACACTCCCTGCCAAAGGCTATCTCTGCTATTCAAGAGTGCAGCTTCCTGTGGCTGCTGTTCATTGTTTTCCTTTAAGCATTGCGAAACAGGCAGTTGCTTGTTTCTGCCTTGCAACTTGCGGTGTGCAGCTATACTTCTTTTGCTTCTCCTGATGTATCCTTTGCTACCATAAGGTAAAGATGGATAAGTAGCCTCTCCTGTTACCATTCTGAATTACAAGCGTTTGTGGTGGCTTGTTACTTTATTTTTTAAAGCATTGGGAGATAGATGGTTACATGCCTTGTAATTCCCAATATATTGCCAGCTTGCACAACATAGCCACGGGCTGAATGTCTTGGTTCGTGGGTCTTTCCTGGCAATTCCCACTCTTTACCACCACACTATACCAATGATTGGGTGATTTGCAGTGGTAAGTATAGCACCAGAGAATGGTAGTTATTCTCAATTAATTAATCCAGAGTGGAAGGACATTTGCTCCTGGAAAGCAGCAGACTTCTCCAGGTGCTTGAATGCCACATTGATTTGGAATTAGAGCTTGAGGGATTCTCTCTATTACTACTTTACTCACAAACATTGCACGAAGAGATGCATAAAAACAATCCTTTCCCTAAATGGACCCCATTCCAAATCGAGTCAGCATGCTCCGTTCGAGTTTATTGCTCATATTGTAGTTTTTTCCCAAGCTCGTTGACTACCCTCATCATTTTCAATGTTCTCAGAAGCAGGTGAAATAATGTTCATACTAAGCAATAATTAGCAAATGGACTATATGAATAATCACACTCATTGCCACAAAGATTTCTTGTTTTCACAGACCAATCCATTACTTGCTTCAATGAACCGTCTTGTTGTTAATTTGCAGGGTTTTCACCCCTAGGTGATGGAAATACCTGCCCTCTTTCCAGTCTCCCATTAAGTATGGTTTTCACTAATATGTATAATTCATGAGAAAAATTTGTTTGTCAAGGATTCCTGACAGGTCACTTAAATCCTAGATCAATTGATAATGTTTACACTATCATGGCCCAGAATGAAAATGCCCTTATGTCGACACTCCTTTCTTGATACAAATGATACAATCCTTACCTCAGCATGCAGAATTTGAATTTTAAAAAAGAGAATAAAGGTGTCTGCGATTGACACATTAAAATATGGTCGCACATAGTTTCTGAAATCTCTTATGGAGCTATATCTGGGGCATTTTGGCTGAATATTCCTCTTATGAGTAAAACTAGACAGAAATCATTTCAAAAGATAAAAGTTAAGGATGAGAATCTTATTTTAGGTGAACACTCATCCGTTGCGGCTTGTAGAAATAATAATTATATCCTGTGCATTGTTTTTTCAATTATAGGAATGCTAGATTAACATCCTATGACCAAATCTTTTGTGAAAGAACACATTTTCTTTGTAACTGCACACCTGTATGTGGACAGAAAAATGCAAACATCATTTTCAAATGTAAATTGATCCTGGGGTCCATATTTGTCCTCCGGTGACACAGAAAGAATTCAGAGGGTCTATTTCATGGAAGGGACAACAAAGGCGTTTTTATGTAGGCTGGGAAACTAATTTGCCTAGGTAACTAATGTTACCTTCAACGTATGAAAATCTTGTTTTGGAGGTAGAAATAGCTAACGAACGCAGCCTGACATTTGGTTTTTCCTCTCCTGTCACATTTATCAGCATAAAGTAGTAGAGCAGGAATGTCTAACCTTAGCAACTTTAAGACTTGTGGATTTCAGCTTCCAGAATTCCTAGATGAGCACCTTGAAGAATCTTGAGGGCCCTTGGAACGTAGCATGCTTCCTGTCACATTTTAATTTTTCCCAATAAAAATAATGACTGATTGTAGATTATGGAAGTCTTATCATCCTCACTTTTTATGGCCTTTGTCAAGAATGCTTGTCAAAGCCAAGCTTGTTTCCCTGAGCATGAAAAAAATGTAAAATATAGTAAATTGGAATCAGGCATCTTTTCCCATTTCCTTTGGCTAATCTGTACAGGTAATCCTCAAGTTCTTCAAATCTCCAAAAACAGAATTTTGGTCACTAAGTGATGCAATTGTTAAGTGAATCATCACACTTCTGGATTCGATTTTGCAACCATTCTTACTCTGGTGATAAGCAAATAATCACAATTAAGCAAGGCATCATGCAAACATAATTTGGGATCTTCCCTGCTGATTTCCTCATTGCCTTTGCTTGTTGGAAGCCAGCTGAAGAGGTTGCAAATGGCAATCAGGTGACCTCACGATTCTGAAACTGGTGGAAATGTGAGCCAAGTTGCCAAGTGCCTAAATTGCAATCACATGACCATAGGGTGGTATGATGGTCATAACTTTGGGGATGGGTTGCAAGTCATTTTTTTCAGTGCCATTGTAACTTGAACTGTCATTAAACCAATAGTCTTAAGTTGAGAACTACCTCAACTTAAGGAGTCCATAAAAATGCAATATAGATATGAGATATTCTCATATGCCTCATTATGTTGGTTTTATTGTTTTGTCAGGTTTTAAATTGATTTTTTCTTTTATACATTATTCTGGAAAATATTGATATGCATATTTATAAAATAAGTAAAGGAATAAGTCAGCAATTTCACTAATCTTCAACCTGTGTTAGCTCAAACTAATAGATTTAGATGAGATATGATAGGCTATTTTCCATTCTGTTTCCTCTTTTTCTGTTCTAGAAAGCTAGCATGCTGGCTATGGAACTCTGGAAATTGGCATCCACACATCTTAAAGTTGATAAGGTTGAGAACCACTGGTTTAGGTGCTAGACTAGGATTGAAAGACTCAAGTTCATCTTCAGCCATAGAAGCTAGCTTGACAAGTTTGACCTAATCACTCTCTCGCTTCAATCTTCCTAATATTGCTGTTGTAGAGAAAAGAGGGAATAATGTTCAATATATATCACTTTGAGGATTTGTAAATGGGGGTTATAAATCTAATAAAAAATCATAATTACTCTAGTTCATTCTGCCCTCGGGTTCTGTTGTATCTTCCTTGAATAAGTTTTACTGGTGAGAATTGTGGAATTATCCCAAGGTGAAATGATTTCATTGTTAACTCTCCTGCAAGTGTAAAGTTTTATTATAATTATGTGACTTTCAGTAATAGTTAAATTATAGTCTGTTACTTAGAAATCAGGTTATTAATAATGAAATTCCATTAATTTTCCTCATCTGGTTAGTATTCAAAAGAAAATATTCTTTGTTCATTTTCCCCAACATTTAGAGAAACACACTTAATTGATTTGATGTAAATATTCCCATTCATTTAAACCAGCTCATTCATTGCTCTTGATCAACGCTGCATAAATGGTAAAGAAGACTACTGTACATGGAAACACTTTAATAATTATGATATGTAAATGTGACATTTTAGTGAGCAGGTGTAAATATATCAGTCTTCCCCAAGCAAGCATTTTCTGTTCATAAACATCATTGCTATATTGTTGTTAATTCAGTATGCTCAGCTCTGCAATAATTATGATGTTTGTTCCTGGATTTGTCAACACATAGAACTTTACAGGATAGTTTTCTATGCATAGAAAGTTGATTTAAGGAGGGCTTTAAAAAAAATTCGCAGAAGTACAGCACGTGCTTTGCATCTGTTTGTACTGCATTAAATGTAAGTAGAGCACAATCGTCAGTGCAATAAGTTGACAAATGCCATCTTGGCTCTGAGTGGTGATGAATCATTGTATTGATGTTTACTTTCTACTGAGCACCAGGTACAGAATATCACAGCCCTGTGGCATAGATATGCCTCAGTAAATGGCATCTTTGTCTTCTAATTCAGCCCTGGACAATTTATGACCCACTAGATGGTGCATTACTGATCTACTACTTGCAATATCTGTTGCCATTGGCCATGTGGCTGCCGAATGTTATTGTACATTAACATCTGGAATGCCAGAACTTCCTAAATGCTTTTTCTAATAAATTGCTGATAATTGCTGATTACATATATGTAATCAATCACTACTCATCTTGTGATTACAGACATTGAAAGAAGGAATGAATGAATGAATAAGTAAACACATCTCTAATTTTGTGAGAAATTGAAAGAGTTCTGCTAGATCAAACAAAGACCCACTATTCTATTCTCACAAAATGCCATTCATGCTGGCTGAGGAATTCTGGGAGTTGAAGTCCACAAATCTTAAAGTTGCTAAGTTTGGAGACCTCTGGTTTAGAGTGACATTCAGCAAGGCAGGGGAGACTTCTGCAACTGTTCACTCCACCACTCAAGCTTCATTCTGAATTTGAACTTCCTGTGACTGCTTTTCATTTTAAACATAGAATGAGGAATAATCAGATTTTTTTTACATGGATGTATTACATTAATGTACATGGATGTACAAGCAATATTTGTAGCATCTCTAATCTCACAGAAAAAAAGAATTTAAAAAGAGAATAGAGACAACTATATTTCCCAGCATTAGGATTTTTAGCCTATCTATTACATTTAGAGTTACTATATAAGGAACAGATTAAAGCAGTGGTCGCCAACCTATGGATCGTGGACCAGTGGTGGTCTGTGAGCCAATTCGGGTGGGCCACGAGCCAGTCACGTCCAATAAGACGCGGCCGGCCATGCCACTGTCCAACCTACACTTGTGACTGGCAAAATGTGAGTAGCTTTCCAGTGGCTTCCCCATTTGGCCCGCCAGCGCCTTCCACTTCCAGGCCGCTGGCAGCTTCCAGCTTTGGCCCACTGATGGCTTTCCTCTTTGGGCTGAAATCAGCCTGATCGACAAGCAAGCAACAAGGGGGCAGTGAAGTGCCAGATTGGTATGTGTGTGCATGTGTCTGTCTCTCTCTGTCTTTCTGTCAGTCTCAATGTCTCTCTCTCTCTGTGTCTAACTCTAACTCTTCCCTGCCCAAGCTGGAACCCCTAACCACTAGCCCATGGAGTGGCCTGATTGGCTTCCCCCCTCCCGAAGCTGGAGCCCCTAGCTGCAAGGGCAGGAGCAGTGGGAAGAGGCGCTCCAGGCAGGAAGGCTGAGAGCCCTGGTGGCCCAGGGGAATGGTGCCACCTTTGTGAGGGGCTTCCCCAGTGCTTGGGACAGCTGCCCTCCCTCCTCCGAGTGCCAAAGATGCCTCTTTGGGCCGGATCATTGCAGGTAGCACCAGAATGTGAGTTAATCCACTTTTGCAAGCCAAATTCGAATCCCGAGCTTCACACTTGCGGGGAGGCGGGGATACAATGCAGCTCCCCTGGCCCAGCCTCCCTTGCATGGGGGAAAAATGCAAGGCGCCTCCCCCGGCCAAGTCTCCCTTGCAGGGGGGAATGCAAAGTGGTTCCACCAGCCCAGAGCTTCCCTTGCAGTGGACCCGGAGCAGTGGTGGGAGATGTGCTGGCCTCTCAGCCCTAAAAGCTGTGCTGGGAAAGTGGGACTGGGTACGGTCCCTGTCGCCTGCAATTTGGCCTCGTTTGAGCGAAGTGATGCTTGTGCGACCCTTCTGTGCCTGCTCTTGTGTTTCCGGTTGTTCCTGGTCTTACGAGGAATTCAGACGAGCGGGCAAACCCAACTGTTCACACACTGCGAAGTAGGCAACATGTGGATCAAACTTTGCTGCAGCTAGAAACAATCAATCAAACCTCCACCACTGGACATTTTTCAAAAGAGACTGAACAGCCATCCCAAAGGCCCATCCTCTCCCGCAGCCTGCCACTGCCACGAAGAGACATCATCCCAAATGCCCATCCTTCCTCCCGCCTGTAGCCGGCATGCAGAGGCCACATCCCAAATGCCCCCCCTTGCGCCCCTGTCTGCCGCCAGCACACATAGACAAGGCAGAAGATGAAAGAGACTGAACAATCATCTCAAACCCCCATCCTCCCCCCCAGCCTGCCACTGGCATGCAGAGGCATCATATCAAATGCCCGGCCTCCCCCCCACCTGCCACCGGCACCTAGAGGCAAGGCAGAGGAGGCAGTAAGCCATTGCCTGCTTCCCGTCCTCTTCCACCCCCTCCCTGGTGCTAAGATTGCCAGCAGCCAAAAAATTATGCAGCCAGGTGTGCCCGTGGTGAGTTGTCCCATCCCCGTGGAGGAGAGAGGATCCCGGGTGGTGGGGGAAGTGAAGTGACAGAGTGCTGTGTGTGTGTGTGTGTGTGTGAATGAGTGATTCTCTCTCTGTGTCTGTCTGTCTGTCTCTCTCTGTCTCTTTTTGTCTCTCTCATTCTCTTTCTCTGTGTGTATGTGTGTCTGTCTCTCATTCTGTATGTATCTGTCTCTCTCTCTGCTCTCTCTCTCTCTCTCTGTCTCTGTCTCTCTCTCTCTCATTTTCTCTCTTCCACTCTCTTTCTCATTCTCTTTCTCTCTCTCTCTTGCTTTCTCTCTTTCTCTCTGTCTCATTTTCTCTCTCCCTCTGCAGGAACAAATATCACACTAAAATGTGTAATACTTAAATTAGTTTCAATTACTTTGTAATAATTAAACTAACTTTAATAATTTTGTTACAATTAAACAACCCTTAAAGATTTTGTTATAATTAAATAAGCTTTTTAAATTTGGTTATATTAAATAGGCACCTTTTATATTAATAAAATGGAAATTCTCTTATCATTATTTTACAAATGTATATACCTTTTTAAAAAATTCATATTGGTGATCTTCAGGATTTCAAATTATGAATTTGGTGGTCCCTGAGATCAAAAAGGTTGGTGACCACTGGTATAGATAACAGGCAGAGAGAAATGAAACTGGCACAGACTTTATCAGTACAGAAGAATTTAAACAATAACAAACAGTTGCAGTTTCCTAGCAGTTCCTCTAAGACAAATTCTACTTCACGACTCCATTCCCTTTCAGCTAGCATTGGAAAATTGAAAGCACAGTCTTTAGGCTGACAGAAGCAATGTGGAATTTGACATCTTTCATGAGAGGTAAGGGTTACATATTCTCAACAGTTATAGCATTGAGAATTTTAAAATCAATGCAGAGACATTTCTCTCCAACTTTCTTGTCAACAAATAAAATTGGAGTTACCATTCTGGATTTAGAAGTTTCAATAAAACCTCTTGCTAAGTTTTTATCCAGAAAGTCCTTCATTGTCTTCATTTTTTTTTAGGTGACATTGAATACATCCATAGCTTTGAGTATTTAGCTCCTGGCACCAACTCTATGGTACAATTTAGTTAGTCGATGGTGAGGAAGAATGTTAGACTCCTCTTCACTGAAGACTGCTAGCAAGGTTGTGCATTCAATCGGAATCGATTTAGCAACCACAGGCAACTTTGTTGCAGCAGCCAGTTCCTTCACTTTCCCAGACTGTCCGCCTCCTATAGTCGATTTTATAGCATCAGTCTGACTATTCAGCGGGGCTGGTTGTTTTACACAGGCAGGAGTTTTTCTCTCAGTACTTCCCCCCCCTGGATTTCTTGGCTTGCCATTGACCTTTAGACCAGATGACCTTTGGATCCCATTTTTAAAATCAGGCCAGACACAAACTCATATCCTCTTTTATTCTAGAAACCAGAATGAAGCGACTAGTCTCGGTATGTGATCCATAAGTCAAGATCATGGGCTCTGTTAAATAACTCACTGGACTTCCCCTTGAAACGTTCCTATCCACTTCTCAAAGGGATTTTTAATCTTCTCAAGTGCAGACCCGGGGTCTCAGCAGTTTTTAAATTGATTAAACAGCGGGTACACCCTGGGTCTAAGACAGTGTCCACCTGTCCCTTCCTCCTCGAAAAAGGCACTAGAATCTCCACTGGAATTACCACCGGTCAAACAAGGTTTGTCTAGAATAAGAGTTCCTTCTCCCTCGCTTGAAGGGAAACAGAATTCTACGACCTGTAGAGCGGTCTCCTTTTTCTTGGTAGTGGATTTTTTTCTACTTGACTCCTGGTGAGGCAGCTAGAGCTGACAGTGGTCAATCAGTGGCTCAATGCTCATCCTTGCCACATTGGAAGCATTTCTTGAAGCCTTGGGGAGCCTTTCCACTGAACGATGTCTGGGATCCCCCTCTGCCTCAACTTCTAAGAGAAACAGGACATTTTTCAGCTGGTTTATGAAATCTGCTTTCCAACGCCAATTGGTGTCACCGGAAAACTGTCAGATCCAGCTCCACTTCTGCAGTCATCTGAAACAAACACTGCAGGTTGGTTGGGATCTCTCTCGAGATGCAGCAATTGTAGATGTCCTTGAACAAACAACTGGTCAATCAACATGTGCTCCAGCCAGTTTCTAAAGCAAACTGGGGGTGCAGGTTTGGGTCCTTCAACTGCTCCTTGCCATGGTGGAATCACCGGCTGCGTGGCTGCTGTTCCCGGCTAGCTTGGTCATTGGAGTATTATGGCTGGAAGCTGGACCCAGGGAAAAGCCAGCAGTTGTCCAACAGATGGTGGCTGCTGGACCATTGCAGCCGGACTCAGGGTTCTCGATTGTGTCTACTGTTGTCTCACCAGTGCTGGCTGCTGGACCATTGTGACTAGAACTTGGGATGCCGGAAGGGGCCTGCCAGGAACCCAGAGGAGTTCCTGCCCACTGGATCACTCTCAGAACAGCTGTGCAGAGGTGGGCACTGGATGAGTTGTTGTGGTGCTAGCACCAGTAGTTTGTCAGACTACCTCTGTCCTTTTCACAATCATCAGGAAAGGAACTTGCAGTGTCCCCTGCGATGCTTCAGTCAGCTTGAACCTCACCAGTGGTTGAATGACAGGCAATGGGGAGCTTATTGGCTGCAGTCAAATCATCCCAGTCCATGGCAGCTGTGGCGATTTGGTTCCTTGCACAGCCAACCTGCCGAAATGCTCCTGCAGCTGTAGAGCAAAGAGCGGCTGGGGTTCACCATTCTGTCAAAGATCCTAGGGCTGGGAGTTCTGGTTGCAAATGTTTCCCTTCACAGAGTATCCAGGATGGTGAATGGTGTTAAGGAAGCCCCAGTTCCGCCATTTCCAGAAGCCCTGGGATTACTGTCAATGGAGAACTCAGAGTCTGCAACGTGGATGGGAAGCTCTGGTAGACTGAATCTGCCTGAGTGGACCCCAGGGATGGGGATACTGGGGATAACATGTTGCCTCTTCTTGCAATGCAAATCCCAATGTTTGTTTTGGTTGGGCTCCTGTGGCTGAAGCTCCTGGGGAGGATGATCTCACCCCTGGCAAGGCTAGCGAGATGAGGGTAAACTTTTCCTCTTGTTCCTCGCCTTCTTCTCTTCTCCAAGCGGCATAGTTACTGCAAAGCATCTTTCTTGGGGAGGTGTACCAGGTAAGCTAAACTGAGAGATTCAGTTTAATGTCAAATGTCCTGAGAAAAACTGCTGGATCCTAGGAGTCTGCTGGTCAAGCGAGGCTCCTGGCTGTCTGACCTAATTAAGTGGTCAGCAGATGT